>WSFP011377733.1:0-30113 GCA_009831015.1 Picea engelmannii | reverse complement strand
TGACGTCATCCAGTTATGGTTTGGCATGAGGACGATTTGGTGCTAGTTGGCACGTGTGGCAGCTTCTGAGGCCTTTTGAGGCCCAACGTTTCACTTTTGAGGCCTCGAGTTCCATGATGAGGGCCTAACGTCACCCTAGAGGGGCATGACATCATCCCGAAAGTGAAATTAGGGTTTAAAATGTTAATTTTATGTAAAAATTGGATTTTTGATGTAAACTGGCCATGTCGGCCTTTTGTGACCTTAAAGACAATTAAAGGTCATTCTGATATATAAATAATTGATAAAAACTCTTGTATTTTATGATCATTATTCATCACTCAAGTGTAGGTATGAAATTCAACCTTCCTTAAGTGTTCTTGGCTGAAACTAGTGGTGCGCACTTTTTGAATGAGACAATTTTGGTGTATTTTGGCTATTTTCATGTGGAGAATCTTCAACTAGGGTGATTTGCTTGATTATTTTTGGTGAAGTAAGTGGAAAATATACATTTCTTTATTGTGAATGAATTCTTATGGTTATTTTTACTTGTTTCATGTCTAAGATTATGAAATTGCTAGCTAGAAACCCTAGGGGAAAGACATATGTTACTATCTTTTTCCCTATAATCTTCCATGTGTTAAAATTTCTTGAAAGGAACCTAATTTGAAGTAGATACTAGAGCCCTACCATTGTAGCACTCTAGTAACCTTACTTCCATTGCCCAATTGCATATTTTATTACATGTTGTTCAAGGAAAGAGAAAATCGCTAGGGTCTAACCCTTGTTACTTTCTAGCAATTCTCTCTTGGAAGTGAATTTTTGAGGCCTTGGGATACCAACACCTCTCTTATCCTCTCCACCCTTCAACATATCATTATCATTGCTATATTT
This sequence comes from Picea engelmannii, assembly GCA_009831015.1. Taxonomy (NCBI): domain Eukaryota; kingdom Viridiplantae; phylum Streptophyta; class Pinopsida; order Pinales; family Pinaceae; genus Picea; species Picea engelmannii. Next base: position 29,240 of record WSFP011377733.1, on the reverse strand, counting down.
CCATTAAGATTTGGTGCTGCCATTAGTGACTCCATTTACCCTAGAAAGGCACTAGACTACCTTCTAGAAGTGGTGATTGATTAATCAAACACTTATACTCTTATCCTTGAACCCTTTACTAACATTTTCTAACCCTAAATTAGACTAACTCCTAAGATAACTTCTTGTTGTAGCAAAACATTGCTACAACCATATAAACATACATTAATTTGGCACATTTACCTACATAACTTGCACTAGAACCATTCAAAATTCAATTATGACAATTGCTAGTGAATCTGCTAGGTAAGTGCTAGTTTTGTGTGTGATTTTCTTGCACTTTTTACCATTTAAACTTGATGTTGTTGCAAAAGATAGCTACAACCATCTAGCTGTAGCAAAATCTCTGCAAAAGTGACATTAAAAGCTAGCTAATCATTGCCAACTTTGTTTGCGACAATTTACTATCAATTTGCCTAGTCAAACTCACTTTTTATTGTTTTTTTCAAGCAATTTCAAGACATGAATCTTGTGGCTGTTATAATATATTAATTGTCGTTATAAACTGTTGCATTGCTACAAATTCATAATCAACTAGATTATTTTATGAAGGTTTATTATCTTATGAAGTACTAATAATCATCTAGTACTTGGAAAGTGCCCTGTTTTCCTTGTTGTCTTGTTCTGGGCAGGTACACAATAATATCCATTGGATTAATCCTTAAGACATAAAATAAACCTTTGATTTGAGTGATCTGTGAGAGGGGAAGAATTTCCTTGTGATTATTTGCCTTAGCCTTCTCAAACCCCCCAAGTCACCAGGGACGTCTCCCCTGGGGTAGTCTTAACATACTCCTAAATAGAAAGAGATCTCCTATTAAGGTGACAGTGATAGGTTATTCCCAATTACGCCAATTCTGTACCCACTTTCCTTGGGCTTTTGGGCAAGTACAAATTGTGCGATAACATTTTGGCGCCGTTGCTGGGAAACACTGAGTCAATTTTCCTCAAGACGACACTTTTTCGATAAGCCTTTTCTCAAAAACCTTTATCTTACAAAGCTTACCTGGCGACTCCACTGAGGGTGATCCCCTCATCCCTTTGATAGTTTCAAGAAAATTATCTGGCGACTCCACAAAGCTCATGGAGGTATACTAACCCTCCCAAGTCCTTTAGAAGAAAACCTCCCCAAAGCTCTCCTATAGTAAAATCATTGTTTGGAGACAATCTTCCTTTAAACACAATGTCTAGTGCAAGAACTCAGACTGTTAATCCAAACCAAGCTAATAGCCAGAAACAATGGTCATCCAAGTTCTTCAAATCATTAGACATGATAAACATACCAGGATACCCTAGGCAAATGCCCCCTAAGTATGAGAAATGGTTGCCTAAATTCACTGGTAATGATGTAGTCAGTGCTGAGGATCATATGAACTTTTGGGCCTTCTTTCAACTTCATCCCATCAGTGATGATGCTAAAGATTTAGCTATGAAATTGTTCTCTTCTACCCTCCTTAATGGCACTAGACGATGGTACAATGGTCTCCCTGATGCTAGTGTTAAAACCATGGATAAGTTGGAGGATGTATTCCTCAAACGATGGAGTGTCAAGGAAGACCCCAACATGTTGTTGATAAGACTGAATAACATCACAAAACAAGAGAATGAAACTATTAGGGAATTTCATGATAAATTTGAAAACTTAGTGCAAAAGATCCCAGTGAGCTATCATCCTTCAGACAATTTCCTTCTCTTTCTTTACACCAAAGCCTTTACAGGACAAATGGGCATTCTCCTCGGAGATAAAGCCCCTAAAACAATCCAAGAGGCCCAAGAGGTAGCTACAAGGATTGAAGACAATCTATCATCATCCAGAGTTGAGCCTTTCTCTGCCCCAAGAGTCAAAATAGATGCTAAACCTAAGATAGTCCATAATGTTGAACCTACCTCAGATATTAGCGCTAGCTTAGCAAAGCTACAATTGATTGTAGATGGCATGGTAAAAACCCAAGAATTAATGATGAATAGGATTGTCAACTTGGAAAGAGCTCAACAACAAGTTCCTAGGGTTCCTTACAAAGGGCAATTCCATAAAGGAACTCAAGTTTTTAGATCAAAAAATGATCAAGAAGTTCCTAATACTTTAACCCCCGCAAACATGGTAGATGAAAACCCTTGGTGCTTACAGTGTAGAGAGTCATATTGGGAGCATGAGTGTCCCCTGAACAATTGTGAACACGACCAAGTGAATATTATCAATCATACCATTGAGGATCCTCAATATTGCCTTAATGTCACACTTGAAGAACATCAATAATGCATAAAGGAAGCAACCAGGAAGGCTAGGATGGAGGTGATAAATAATCTTGATCAAGAGTAGAGAGAAAAGTTGAAGAAACAAGAATTCAAAGTGTACACTAGGAAAAAATGAATGAACCAACCTCTCTCTACTGGACTTGTAATTTCACAACCAAGACCTCCACCTATGAACATACTTCTTCCTAAAAATCCTTCCAAAACTGACAAGGTTGATTTGAACTTTGACTTTGAAGGTGCCCTGGAAAAAATGCATGTAACCATTCCACTAAGGGAAGTCATCAAGGTTCCATCTGTAAAAGAAAGGTTCAATTTTTTTTTCAAAGTATCAGATGAGCCAATGGACCCTCCTATCATGTTACAAACAGGCCATTTTAGGGTTCAGTATGATGGACTCCTTCCTTTCTTCATGACATTACTGGTTAATAACAAAGGTCTTAACAATTGTATGCTTGATTCAGGAGCATGTGCTAACATGATGTCTTTAAAGGTCATGGAGAAACTAGGCTTAAAGGCCACACAAACTTATATGAATGTGTGTGGTTTTGAATCCAGGGCCATACCCACTCATGGGGTAGTTGAAAATGTTGAAGTATGCCTTGGTAAATATCCCGAGAGAATGATCCACATGGATATTGTGGTTGTGTATGTCCCTGGTGTATGGGGAATGCTTTTGTCCAGGGAGTTTGTTGCAATGTTGGGAGGTACATTAGAAATGGATCTAACTTACATCAATATGCTTATGAATGATGGGACAATAAGCCGCCTCCCAAATGTGCCAATGGCCAAGGTCCATGTGCAAGAAGTTGATAATGATGTTGAAACTAGCGAAACACATGAGCCAATCAAGGAAAACCTTCCTGTATTTTCTCCTGAGGATTTGCCTTTCGCTTCAGAGGAAGACTTTGATAAAATACAATGGCCAAAGGAGGAAGAATATCAACAACTCCTAGACAAATACAAGGACAAAGAAGTTGGGACTGTCAAGCTATTAAAGAAATGGGATGATGACATATTGATCAGACCAACCCAGTAGGCAGTCTTCACAGTAGAATCCCACCCTCCTCCCTCAAAACAATATACTAGAGTTGTACAAGAAACAACCAAGTTCAAAGCAAAGGATTACCAAGAGGGAGACACGGTTTGGATGTGGGATACAAAAAAGGGAGAGCCTACTAATGTTAAGGGAAATGCGCAGTTTTGGCTTGGACCTTTTAGAGTCAGAATGAAGTCAGTCAATGATGCCTACTATCTATCCACGTTGGAAGGAAGAAGATGTCCATTACCGATTAGTGGACACCTCCTCAAACCCCATCATGGGGAAAATACTTGACTTCATAGGTAAGTACAGGTAAGTAGGTAGGCATTTGCATTCATTGTATATACCATTTGCATATCATGCTAGAGTAGTGTAGTTGTAGTTTCATTTTCATTTGTAAATATATGCTTGCTTACTTTTATTTCATTGTATCATATATGAGCGAGGGGTGATATAACCACCCCAAAGGATTACTAATTATTTTTGTTGAGATCTATCATATTACAGGTCATGCCAAAGATGTTGAGGTTCTCATGCGCTCTACGGTGAGTACATGTCCCCGAGATGGAGCCAGATGTTATCCCTTATCCTAGGGATAACTAAGGAGATTATGTCTCGAGGACCACAGGTCCTAAACATGGAGTACCGAGAGCCATATGACTTGAGCCTGGCTCCAGAGGGCCCATCTTTTCTTCAGTGCACCCTGTCTGTCAGCAACAACAACATCCATCCCATCGTCATGATCCTGAAGTAGCAGTGGGTCTTGCTCCATGAGGTAACGAGTCCGGGTATCATGGTATGTGTCACTATGATTTTCGAAGCATTTGAATATGTGCACTGAACTCTCTTTTGTTTCATAACGTTTTCTTGGAAATTATGCTCTTTAACTTGTTCATACCCGGGAGGGTGACAAAGTTCCCTAGTAAGCTGGTTCCCTTAGGGATGAGTTGCCACTAGGTGGGTCTATGAAAGGTCATTGTCCATTCCTTCCATACTTACCACTTTTCATCATTGCCCCTCTCTTCTTCCCCTACCTTGGTTCGAGCATTAGGTTTGCCAAACTAGTAAGGGTTGCACCTTGCCTTGTGGGAAGAAGGGGCTAAAGGCCCAGAGGGTAAAAGTAGCTAGCAAAAGTTAAAAGCCAAAATGAAACCTTGAGATGCTTCACCCAGGGATTCCCGAGAAATCAATAAAAGGTTTCTCAGTAAGAAAAGAGGACCCATAAGATAAAATAAAACTCAAGGTCTAGTTGGTGAATAGGAGGTCTCATCATGAGCCGACCTATTAGGTCCATAGGCATGTAACGATATGACACTACCATTTATCTGGTCACCAAACTAGGGTAGTGTCTCTTGGTGGCATAACCAAGAGAAAGGGGGTCTCATCACGAGTCAACCTTCTGATTTCCGCGAAGTGCTTGTGGGTAACGCTGTCACCACTGGTCACCATGCCAAGAAAGTGTCCCCCAACTATTCTCTTGAAAATAAAAAGAAATAAAACAAAGAATAAAAGGTATTGAATGGGCTAGGAAACAATGACATCCATGACAAGGTGCAAATCGCCCTCTACAAAGGCACCCATAGGTAAGACCTACATTTCCCTGTTATCACTGCACCCCTTGCCCAAACTTTTCCCTACACCATTTCATACACTTACATGACCTAGATTGGTATTCACCTAGGAAACACCCCAAACTTGAGGAGGATTATCCCAATAGGACATCCTGAAACCCTCTCGAAACTTGGCTTGTTAAACTGCATAACGTCTTTGAGCATTTTTCTAGGTAAAGGGGGGTTTGATGCACATGTTTGGGTAATTTGATTATTGGATGTGATTGACATTGTTATGATCCCTGTGACGTATGAGCCCATGAAGGGCGTACTTGTTGTTGCTGCAGGACCATGCTCGATGGACAGGTACATATGGGGAGATGATTAGCTCGGACCTCCATGGGGCTAAAATCCCACCAGATGGATGTTGTGACCCCAACCAGGGGCTGAGAATTACCAGAGGATGGCACCAGGAAAGAAGAAGAACGTTTCCTCCGAAACACTTTGGCAGGCCTATACCCAAGGGGGTCTTTCCCTTCCACCATGACATTGCCCCTTGAAGGCCCTTGATGTCATCATATTGACCCTTGATATCATCCAGTTAGGGTTTGGCATGAGGACGGTTTGGTGCTAGCTGGCACGTGTGACAGCTTTTGAGGCCTTTTGAGGCCTAGCATTCCATGATGAGGGCCTAACGTCACCCTCGAGGGGCATGACATCATCCCTAAAGTGAAATTAGGGTTTAAATTGTTAATTTTATGTAAAAATTGGATTTTTGATGTAAACTGGCCATGTTGGCCTTTTGTGACCTAAAAGACAATTAAAGGTCATTCTCATTGTATAAATAAGAGATAAAAACTCTTGTATTTTATGATCATTATTCATCACTCAAGTGTAGGTCTGAAATTCGATCTTCCTTAAGTGTTCTTGGTTGAAACTAGTGGTGCACACTTCTTGAAGGAGACAATTTTTGGTGTAGTTTGGGTATTTTCATGTGGAGGATCTTCAACTAGGGTGACTTGCTTGATTATTCTTGGTGAAGTAAGTGGAAAATCTGCATTTCTTTATTGTGAATGAATGCTTATGGTTATTTTTACTTGTTTCATGTCTAAGATTATGAAATTGCTAGCTTGAAACCCTAGGGGAAAGACATATGTTACTATCTTTTTCCCTATAATCTTCCATGTGTTAAAATTTCTTGAAAGACACCTAATTTGAAGTAGATACTAGAGCCCTACCATTGTAGCACTCTAGTAACCTTACTTCCATTGCCCAATTGCATATTTTATTACATTTTATTCAAGGAAAGAGAAAATCGCTAGGGCCCAACCCTTGTTATTTTCTAGCATTTTTCTCTTGGAAGTGGATTTTTGAGGCCTTGGGATACCAACACCTCTCTTATCCTCTTCACCCTTCAACATATCATTATCATTGCTATATTTCCATTAAGATTTGCTGCTGCCATTAGTGACTCCATTTACCCTAGAAAGGCACTAGACTACCTTTTACAAGTGGTGATTGATCAATCAAACACTTAATAGTCTTATCCTTGAACCCTTTACTAACATTTTCTAACCCTAAATTAGACTAACTCCTAAGCTAACTTGCTTCTGTAGAAAAACATTGCTACAACCATATAAACATACATTAATTTGGCACATTTACCTACATAACTTGCACTAGAACCATTCAAAATTCAATTGTGACAATTGCTAGTGAATCTACTAGGTAAGTGCTAGTTTTGTGTGTGATTTTCTTGCACTTTTGACCATTTAAAATTGTTGCTTTTGAAAAAGATAGCTACAACCCTCTAGCTGCAGAAACATCTCTGCAAAAGTGACATTAAAAGCTAGCTAATCATTGCCAACTTTGCTTGTGACAATTTACTATCAATTTTCCTAGTCAAAGTCACTTTTTATTGTCTTTTTCAAGCAATTTCAAGGCATGAATCTTGTGGCTGTTATAAGATATTAATTGTTGTTATAAATTGTTGCATTGCTGCAAATTCATAATCAACTAACTTATTTTATGAAGGTTTATTGTCTATTAAATACTAACAATCATCTGGTACTTGGAAAGTGCCCCGTTTGCCTTGTTGTCTTGTTCTGGGCAGGTACACAATAATATCCATTGGCTTTCATCCTTGAGACATAAAAAACCCTTTGATTTGAGTGATTTGTGAGAGGGGAAGGATTTCCTTGTGACTATTTTCCTTAGCCTTCTCAAACCCCCCAGGTCACTAGGGATGTCTCCCCTGGGATAGTCTTAACACACTCCTAAATAGAAAATGATCTCCTATTAAGGTGACAGTGATAGGTTATTCCCAGTTACGCCAATTATGTACCCACTTGCCTTGGGCTTTTGGGCAAGTACAAATTGTGCGATAACAAGTTTGATTGGGATGATGACACCCTTTGATACACTCCTTATCACATGTATGTGCTCATAATCAAGTAATAAGATAATGACATTATGTTGTGGACATGCACTAATGATTGCATGATAAGAATCAAGATGTATATTAAGGGTTTCCCTTATGCATGATAGTATAGACTTAGAGACTTATCTATGGACATTAATAAGAGGCCATCATAAATGAAATACTATACAATCACTTAATACACTAAATTGGCCTAGGTAACCCGAGGAAGTAAAAAGGACACTAGCTATTCAGGCAAGATGCGGGGAAAATATAATTGATAAATTTGAGATGATAATAGTGCAATTCCCCAATATTACACATCATATGAAGTCAAAACTGGAAACAATGTGTATATACTTTAATATAGTATGCAACTACACCTAGAAGGATAATTAACCTATTATTAGAATGAGCAGATCGAATATAAGTGTAGAGAGACAAAGGATTTTAAGAAAAGAAAGAAAGTTTCTAAGTTTTGATCCCTAATGTTAGTGGTATATATCTGATGTATTAAGCATCCCATGAAGTTACCTTATAAAGGAAGGGCAGGTGATGAACTTGAAAATTTTCTAATGATGATAACTTATTGTAGTCCTTGTAACCATAACCAACTTGGAAGGATGAGACGAGTGATGGATTGTAAGGTGAGTTGAATGGAAGTTTCACAAACGAAGGATGTGATTGTAGTTTGTATTAAAAACAATATAATGTATCAACAAGGAGTAGTAGTCTATCCTATCCTATAACATGTCTATCGGGAAGCAAATGGTGTCAATTAACCAATTGAGTTAAACAATTGGGGTAATGATTTAGTCCATTTTAAGGAATTTTAGAAGGTGTGGTGACATTAGATTAAAGAGGTAGTAAATCCATGAGTGCTTGTAGGATGGAATGAAGAAGGAAAGTAAGAAATTGTGAAAATTAAGCAAGTGGAAAATGGAAAACACTTTAGCATAAATGTAGTATTCTCCTAGCCAATTAAAAATTAGTGGTAGATTAGCAAGGTGACCAACTTGAATAACAACAATATGGAATTGTTAGGACTAGAGTAGAAATTAAAGCTTATACAACTCCCTTAAGGTGTATACCTAATGGATAACATTGAAGTTCTAGGGAAACTATGAAATTATAGTAAAGTAAGGGTAAATTTATGTAACGACAATGAAGGGGTGTCTCTCTCAAGTGGAAAACTATCTCAATGCTATTGATGAGGGGATTGAGCAACACAAATAATGATTAAGGCTAATGACATATACAATTTTAAGGTGTCAAGAAGGAAGTTATGAACTAGAACACTAGCAAATTGGTGAGGGATGATAAGCGGTAGATTGGGAAAAAAGGTAAAAGGTTTAAATGTTCAAGGTATAACAATTGCCCTACTTTTTTGTTTATAGACCTTCAAAATACAAGGAAAATAGACTATGTGATAGGTTGAGTAGTAGAGATTGATGAGCAAACACCTAGCATAACGAGTAAGAAGATTGTATGCCAATGAATGGTTGTTTATTTGGATTAGATGAGTTAATCATTTCGAGGATGATAATTCCCTGTGAGGGATAAATTGCTAGGGCTTAACCATTCCTTCATGTAGGTGGATTAGGCATGACAGAAAAGATAAATAATGATGACCTAGTCTTTACATGCTATTAGGTATAGTGGTCCTTGAATGGGTAAGCCAGAGATGTAAGGTGACGTAAGAACCTTGGGTAATGATAAAAAAATATACAAGACCAAGAATTAAAATTTTTGAATTAACAATTTAAGGCATGATAGTAAGGCTAGTAATAGCTCAGTGTTGAATTTTATTGAATTTTACTATGTGGGAAAGAATACATGCTTAGAGATTGTGGCTCTAGAGGATGGGGGCTTACTTTAAAGTTAACAATGTATTAAGGTAAGGAAAATATATGAAAACTTTAGCATATTGATAGGGTTACTATAGTAGACTTTTGATTTCCCATCAAATAATAGTTTAAAACTAATTTGATGAATAATTAGAGTGGAGAAGCATAATCTTTTGGTTTTGACTATGTGCTATACCAGTGGTTCTAGATTTAACACTTTTCTAGCATTTCAAACATTTGACAATTGTCTAGCTATGATGCACATGTCATCGGATATTTTCTTAAAAGGTCATCAAGGAAATTTCAAGGTTGTAATTAGAATGATGATGTAAGCCCAATGGATTTTTTAGAAACCTCCCTATGATCCATCGAGGAGATTTCAAAGAAGTCATTAGGTACTGTTACCGACCAAACTAGCAGCCTGTGAAGGTCTTCAGACTTCTAGGGAAACACTACAGGGGATAGGTGCCCAATGTCACCACAACACCTATCATTCCTAGTTTGAGCCAAACTCCTACACTAAGAGGCTTTGGGAGACTTCCCACAAAATATCACTTCACCTTAAAGGATCTTGAGACTAGTGCCTAAACAGAAAACACTAGGTGAAGGTAGGATTTAATTGTTTAAAAGACTTGTTGAACTAATAAATAACGTGGAAAATAAATTAGCAGACCAACAAGCTATCTTACCCCAATCCACCAAAACATTGGCTAAATAATGCACAAGAAAGAGGGATGAATATTCTGACCACTTCACAGATGATTTGTTCTATGTTTACCTTGGATAAGGTGGCTAGAAATGAGATATTTCCTTATTGTTTTGTTATATCAGAATTGCAATAACAGAGAAAAATGAAGAAAACCAACAAAAAAATGGCCTTTTGAGGCCTTCCACAAGTGTGTAATCACACTAGATCAATAGATATGTGGGTAGAAAGGATAGGGAAGCAAAGTATGAGTGAATACTTTTCCCTAGAGCCTTTAAATCTACAATAAAAATAGTTTCTAGCTGGCTGTAAATTACTTCTATAGGTTTGGGGTTCAATTCCCCCTAGGGTCAAAACTCAAATTTTCTATAGCCAAGAGAAAGGTTTGCTAAGCTGTAGTTTTCTTCTGTATTAACCAAAAAATAAAAGATAAATCTTATAAATCAGATCTGCAGAAGTTATGGAGGGGTTTGGGAGGTAAATACTTACAATGTGTCCCTTCTCATGCAGAAATGAGTTTACATCTAATTGTATTCTTCGTTGTAATAAAATATATCTGCACAATATTCTTCAAGAAACTCTTCTTATATGTGTTAAATAAAGCCCAAAAAATCAAGGGTAAATTTATCTTGGGGTAGGGAAATTCCCAAATGGAAAAATCCCCAAGATCTATTAGCTCTTGAGATATAAAAATTTAAGACTTAAGCTAGCGTATGTTTTTTTTTCGCATTTTTATAATAAAAAAATGATTTGAATTTGAAAATAATTGGTTGAAAGAAATTGAGAGAAGACTTTACCTTTTTCTTACCTTCTAGATGGATTTTGGTTAGAGATATTGTGACCCCGCGAGCTCAAGATCGGCCTTGGATTTCTAGTTGATTGAGTTTGGAGTCAAAAGACTATCGCCCCCAATACTAGAAATTTTAGGAAAGATGGGTTGCTCCTTGGATTTGCTAGGAATGCTCCTTGATGGATGGTCTCCAAGACAATTAATCAACTTGGGTCAAAATGACAAACAACCACTTGGTTGAAGCTACTTCCAAGGAAGTTGGTCCAACAACTTGGGTTTGTTTCACTATCCATCCACAAGGAAACGAAAGAGACAAAGAGTCTATTTCATTTCGTCCATGTGACTATGTAGCCCCTCAATGGATCGATTAACCACCTTTTTCAATCATCCTGAAAAAATCATGTTAAAGAACAAAATAAAATATCCTTCACCAAGAAGAACAAGCATTATAGTAGACAATCCATAGTGACACAAGAGAATTGAAGTTTAAAATTACGACATTATGATATCAAAAGTTTCCAACAACAACAAATGAGAGGAGGGGATAACCTTATATAGTTTTTCATTAAAACGACTAGTTTCCCTCTCTCATTAAAAAGTATTTTCTTGGTTTGCTCATCCAAAATTGATTGGAGGCTAAACCCATTGAATAATAATTTTTTATTACATAGCTCCATGAAAAAATTAGATAAAATCCATCTTGGAACAATTGACCATTGAAAATGTCCACATGAGAGGTTTTCTCCACCAAGAGAGAGATCGTGTGGCCTTGGAGAAGGTGCAATTTGGCAGGGAAGTCCAACGTTCATTTTTAGGAACAATCTCCCCTTGAAGAATGAGCACAACGGTCATATTTTTTCCACATTTGACCTCTCTTTACTCCAACTTCTAGTTTGAATAATCAAATCCATGAAAAATGAGGTACAATTTGTCCCAAAGGGGATGATTTGGTTTTTTAGTGGCTTAATTAATCATTTTTCTTGGAGATAGAGAATATTTGACTTGCTAAGAATCTTCCAACGACTAGTAGACCAAAATGTTCCTCTTCTTTAACCATTTGACTTGGGAAATTTTCTCATCATCCCATTTAGAAGAGAGGGGTGGTTTTCCTTTGGGAGGGCTTATCTCCCTCAATATTTTATCAATCCAAAAATTTCAATATGGGTTTGGCTCGTAAAGTTTTTACGATCATTTTGAGTCCATGTTGTATTTTTTTCCTTCGGGGCCCACTGCATTGGGATCCATGAACTGCCTTAAAATACGTGCAATGATGATAACTTTGTGAGACTACCATGTTGTGAACAAAAATGATAAATGCACCATGACCAATAGATTCCTATAGACTCAATAGAAAATAACCATGTGGGAAGACATAAGTGTGCATGACATGGGCCAGACTAGGCCCCACAAACTGCAATCACCCCTACATAAGTCTCATGGCTCCACACAACCATGTGTCTCAATAGATCTATCCTGAAGCCTCCAATCCTATCCAAGACGAAAGACATTGAGACGTGGACTAAGGGGACTGATCATGGCCAGACCAAGTTTGGGAGTCCATTACAAAATCACCTATTATGGTTTACATGGATTTTGACTTGCATCCTTGGGCTTACAATGGTGTAGCCAAGTAAAAATATAAGGTGCGTCTTAGAGAGGTAATAACTGGCTCCAATTGCGAGACACATGCTCTCCTTGGGAGGATGCGAGAACCCTAGAATCTTTCACCTATAAACTTGAAACAATCTCACACAATTTTTATTAAATGTTAGGCAAGGGAGTAGGACACAAATTCTTATCCCTTCCTAGAAGATAAAAATAAAACCAAAATGAACTGCATCTGATCTAGGAAATGGAAATGTTGAAAGTAAATCATACAAAAAACTTGAAAGGAAATAGCAACACAATGAAAAACATCTAAATTAAACTAATGCTCATAATAGAGAGCTTATTCATCCTACCTACTCTAATCAAGGAAATGAAACTTGTTAAGTAAAATCGAATAACCAATGCAACTAACAAATAAATTCATCATTACCTTGGGTTTTACCTTTGTGCTTGGTTTCTAAGCAAAAGAGTAAAATGTCAAACGTGTAGAATGCATACATCGGAACTTCCTTCATAGCTTGGACCATATCTGCAATGGAATCCTCATCTTGTATAATAAAATCGAAGAAATTCCATGGTTCATCGGGGCTACTGCAAGCTTCTTTGATCCATAAGTCAATAGGGCTAATGTACTCGTCATTCTTATATGAAGCATTGCACCACTTATCAATGTTACTCATCGAATTATCAACTAAAAGAGGGTTTGATGGTGGCTCCAGATGGAACCTACATGAGGACTGTCACTCTCCCTGGATGTATCTAATCACATACCCACACATATGATGAGATAATAAATAAGAACTGGAAAAAAAGGAAATTCACACCTTGTGGTTGTTTGTTGTGGCATGAAAGGATGGTAAGTCATGAAGTCATGAAGTATGTCTGAAACTGAACATTCTTCAGCCTTGCCACCATTTTGGCCCTCAAAATCTCGTTGTCAAATGGATCTTTATACACTTGAGAGCTACTGATTAACGATATCCATGATTAAATAACTTTCGTTGAATATTGAATGTGGAAGTTCCCATTCTGCACCTGTAAAGGTACATGTTCCTGTAATATGGCCAAACTTGGTTTCTCATATGGCCAAAACTCTGGAATCTCACACTCATCAATATTTGTATCATAGATGGGATCATCATCAAAATAACAATATCTTGCATCCCATTTTCATCTGTCGACCTGAAGGAATGCATCAATACTTTCAGTCTTTGTGCAATCATGCTCCCTATCTAGTGAATAATTGCCAAGTTTTCCCCTTTCGAATCATTGCTAGATGTATCATAACAATTAAATGATTGAAAATGAATATAGGTTGTTGGATTTGTACTTTCATATGAAGGTGGGAAGGTGTGTTTCTGAATATCACTGTTAACCATGCTTTCCTCACCCCTTTGATCTTCAATTATCCATGTTATTTCACAAACTGTAGGTTGGGAAAATACCGACCCAATCCACAAGATGACGATAACGGTGGGAGAGTTTACCCATTGTCGCCTCAGATAAACCCTCCCCTCACTTTAGTGAAGGAAGAATCCAACACAAGGGGGTAGTCCCGGGTGACCTTAGAGGGAAATGAGATGGAAAGTGAGACTATGGAAGTGATGCCCCTATATGTCAAGTTACTAAGTGGAATATAGCTTGGAAAGGAGTTTCAGAAGTGATCAATGGTTGCCAAGGGCTTGAGTACCTACAGAAGATGATTATAGCTTCTCGAGACACAAGAAAAGACAAGATACAAGCCAAAAAATCCAATGGACAAGCAAGTGAAGCTTGTTTTCCCAATTAGCAGTAGTATATAATGATATAAATCAACAATGAAGTAAATGGAGTGGTTGTTAAACAAGTCACTAAAATTCCAAGTAAATATGCAAGAGACCAACTAGCAATTACTAGTGAAACTCAAGTACGATAGCACAAGACTTTAGCAACAATTAAAGGTTGTTTGATATAAGTATTGAAGATATATTTCTGCAGCCTTATGGCTATAGCAAACAAGTGTTACTACAAAAAATTCCAACCACCAAAACTTGCAAGTAAACCACCCAAAAGAAGCACAATAACTAGTAGATTAACTCAACATCTTTCTAGCAAACTTTTACGGTTAGAACATGAGAAAATTTAGAAAGTATGAAGTGTTTTATTGCAGCCCTAATGGTTGTAGCTCTAAGATATTACAACAAAAATAAATCCTTGGAGAAACAAAACGCCCTAGTGGCTTTGACAAGACTTAAGCATGTAGAAAAGATTCCAACTTAAACAATTTCAATATCTCGTAATTCTGTGTATCCCAATGCAATGATTTTATTTCTCTAATGTAAGAGATTAGTGCCTTTAACTATTGGGTTATGGAGTCTTTTAAAAATGAAAGAGCTAGTTGTGCTACTTCATTGGGGGTGTAAGCCCTTTTACTCCCCAAGGCAAGCACGACTAGCTAAGGAAAACCCGAAGAGGGTGTAAACCCTTTTATTCCTCCTAGTATTCCTTTATGCAAAAAAATTATTCCAAGACAAATATGATGGGATTAGTGGGGTTGTATGCCCTTATACTCCCCAAAATCTTAGCAAATTAACCTTGTGACCAAGAAAAGAAGCAATAACATGAAATATTCCTTACCTAGTCCATGCATTAACAAGATAAACTCCTTTTAACCAAGAAAATCCACCATAAAAGAAAGAAATAGCCTCCAAGAAAGATAACGCCTTACTTCTTCATCCAATAGCCAAAGCAAACCATAGCAAGAGATAGTAGCAAGAGATATAGACAAAATTTTCCAAGTAGGGCACAAATTTCAGCCAAGTATCCTCTATAAGATGGGAGAGTTATGATATGGAAATGAAATGAAATGATCTCTATTTATACAAATCTTACTACAAGTGTTTGTCCACTTAATTTTAGGGTAAACCACAAAGTAAGGGGACAACAATCCTTACTTTTCCCCTTTACATTATAAAATTCAATTTTAACCCTAAAATGCACATAAGAAACCCTAAAGAAGCATGATGTCACCCCTTTAGGGCAATGTTTTGAAACTTTTGCAAGACGTTGGAGTGGGAACTGAAAGTTGTTGGGTCCTCTAGGGCCTCCCTCTCACGCACTAGGAATTTCTCATCCAAGTCAAATCCTCATCCACCAAAACGTGTCAAGTGTCAAGTCAACCAACACCACCACCCCAATCCTAGCCCTAGGGTGATGGCAACCTCCTCAAAAGTGAGGTTTTAGCCTCAATAGAAAATTGTTGGGTGAAAAGGGTTGGGTTAGGTTCTCCAAGGTGTCTCCTCAGGACTCCAAAGTCTGTGATCGTCATCTGGTGTGTGGGCCATGGCATCCATGCTTTGGGCTTCAAGACCCAAGGAAGCCCAAGCTAGGATTGTTCTTCCAAATCTGTCCATCAACTAGGTCCTACAAAGACAATGAATACGCCCTCCAAGGATCTCAAGTCAAATGCATCATGATAAGTTTAGGTATGGTAGGGTTGACAAAGCGACCTATTGGGTGAATCACACCTCAAGTTTAGGAGTGTTTTCGAAGCTGGCCCCTCTCTAAGACATGTGAACAAAGTGACATGGATGGGAGGCAAGATTCTTGGGCATGGGATTCATGACGTACAAGGGATCGTAGCATCTCATTTATGGGTGCCTTTTTAGAGGGTGTGTTGCACCTTCATTTTCAATGCAACCTTTTTCCAAGCCCATTGATTTCCTTTTATTATTTTTAAGATGTTTCCAAGTTGAAGACAAGGTGGGGCTTCTACCTAAGCATGAAAAAATTTGCCCACCTTGACTCTACCCTGGTCACATCATGCTTCCCCAAGTTGAAACCATGTGTGGGGCTTCTACCTAAGTTTGAAAAGCAGTTCCCACACATGCTCCTCCTTGGTTGGCATTTTTCATTAGTTTTTTTTTTAACGGGTCCCATAAGTTTCTTACGAGAGACATTTCATTCTCCTCAGGATCCCTGGGGAGCATCTATAAGGTTCATGATTGGATTTTATCTTTTTATAGCTACAAGCTCCTTCTTCCCATGAAATGAGGGACAATCCCTTCTTGGGTCAGTATACCCGAAAATCCCAAAAGATAAGGAGATGAGGGAATGAAGTGTGGAAAGTGACAAGTATGGTCGGGAATGGCACAATGACTCGTCAAGAGGACCTCCTAGTAGCAAACCTATCCCTAAGGGTGACCCACTTACTAGGGAAAAATGTCAACCACCAAAGTGAAACAAGACAAAGAGCATAATGTCCAAGCAAAGGTTACATAATCAAAAGCAGTTATAAATGAAACAAATTCAGATACCTCAAATATTGAAATGACACCCACCATGATATATGGCTTGTGCCTCATGGATCAAGACCCAATGTCTTTCGGAAGCCAACTGATATGGTGGATATTGTCGTGATGAACCTGGAACTGTGGTGGCAATGTGGGTCTTTGTCTATGCAAGTGGACATTGCTAGTCAAGCTGTCTCTCGGTACTCCATGTTTGCAGCCTGAGGGTCTCGAGACATGATATCCTTAGTTATCCCTAGGAGTTGGGGATAACAATCCCGATTCTTGATGGAAAGATGAGAAGATTCTTCTTCACCGCCTGCCTCTTCCATTTCTTCGAGACTTTTAAAATAAACCTCCCATGAACCATCGACATTTTATGAACTTGAGCAATCATGTGATATCGACTCATGGGAGGGAGGAGAAGGATGAGCCTCTTCATACAGATCATTTTCAAGCTTTTGTATACAAGGCTGAAAATGCTCTGTTTTGATATAGTCTGACGAGAAATTGAGTGCATCCATTTTCTCTTTCATGCAAACACCATGATCTTCGTTGTTATTGTCGATCTCAATATCTTCCATAGGAAGACCAAGGCTGCCCTTAATAATTTTTTGTACAGAATATAATTCCTCTATTTCGCGGATTAGGAGTAACCCACTTTTTGAGTCATAATCCCAACTTGCACAAAATGCTTCCAAAAACTCTGCAAAAGACAAAAACATATCTTTGCCAAGGATTTCATACCACATTTGTGCAGTGTTGGTGTTACGGTAGTTGCGAGAGGTATTAACCTCTACATGTAACCTTTGACAAGACTAGATTATTCTGGGAAGTAAGAGAAACCCTAAATAGTTGGGTAGTAACCCTAGAAGACAATTCGACTCAAGAGAATAATTTATATTAAGTTATTATCCTCCAACAGAAGTCATCCTAGTTAAGTAACTTGGAGGACTATAAATAGAGGGTGCTTGAGCTCATTTGTACTCACTCATTCTCACAACTGCATAAGGACTAGTGGTGTGCATGACTGGAGGAGAGTTGCAGCTGATGCAATAGTGACTTGGTCTTTGGTTATGGTTTGGAATTTCTGCTTGGTACGCTAGCTTTGGAGAGAGGTACACTACCTTGGTTGGCTATTGTTTCTAGTGATTGCTTCCAGAATTATTTTGTCTGTAAAGGTTAAGGTGCTCGGGGGTGGCCTTTGTGCCTATGGTTGGGTGACAATATAGTGATATTATCTATGGTGAAATGAGCACACCTATTATTTTAATAGGTTATGGGCCCACACTATCTTCGGATAGTCTAACCACTGGAAGGTAGATTGGGAGGATTTGCTTAGTTGCAGTCAAAGTTTTGCTACATCAACGAAACCTTAACCCTCTTGTTGAGGCACCTTAAGTGAAGCGCTTGACCTAATTCCTGGATATCCTAGTGCGCCCTAGCCAAGCACACCTCTTGGTACTCTCAACAAGCCAAGGCGTCAAATTTGAGTTTTTGGTCAAAGTCAAAGGTTGACCAAGTCAAATCCATCATGACTTACTCTAAACTTCAGAGCATGGAAGACAAGGATTGACCTCATCCTTTCCAAGAATAAAGTCCTAGATATCGTGAAAGGAAATATCATGGAACCACAGTTTGAAGCAGGAAAAGAGAAGGAACCTCATAACGTTACAACATTGGAGAAGTTCAAGGATAATGACATTAATGTTATGAGTATCATAATGGAATATATAAAGGATCACTTGATACCCTACATTTCTCATCTTGATTCATCCAAGAAGATGTATAATGTCATAACAAACCTTTTCTCAGTCAGAAATATTGGACAAGTGATGAGTATGAAGATTGAAATCTGTCACACAAAGATGAAAAAAGAAGACATTATAGCTTCATACTGTGTGAGGATTTCTCAGTTGAGAGATCAACTACAAGCTATTGAAGAAGCCATCCCAGAAAAGGAAGTTGTGAACATAGCACTCAATGGTCTCTCTAGATCATGGGATGCATTCGCTGCAAGTATGAATACAAGGAAGGAGTTTCCAACGTTAGAAGAACTTTGGACATGTTGTGCATAAGAAGAGACAAAGTTAACTACAAGGGAAAACCTCATAAGGAAGAAGATGCTCAAGCTTTTGCAAAAAAGTTTAAAAGACATGGAGGTAATAAAAGATCCGATTCAAGAAAGAAGTTTAAGAGAGATATGTCAAAGGCACAATGCTTTGAATGCCATGATTATGGCCACTCCAAAAGAAATTGTCCTGAACTAACAAGGAAGAGAAAATAGAGACATCACACATCAACTGCCAATGATGAAGAATCCTCAAAGAAGACAAATCACGATGAGACAAATTTATTCTATTACTCAACCCTTACTGGCACCGTTGAAGATGACATGTGGTTGATTGATAGTGGAGCTTCAAGGCATATGACAGGTGACCGTAGGAATTTCTCAATCATGAAGGAGAAGGAGACACCTCATAAAGTGGAGCATGGAGACAATAAATTTTATGCAGTCAAGGGAATTGGACAAGCTACTATCAAAATGGAATCATGTAACTCTATGCATGTTAGTAATGTTTTATATGTTTCTGGTTTGAAAAAGAATCTAGTATCTATTTCCTGTTTGGAAGAGAAAGGAAATATAGTAGCTTTTGTGGAGATAGAGGAAAGAAACCGAGCGTTTAACACTTGAGAATCTTTGGATGTCCTGTGTACATTCATGTTCCCAAGGATAAGAGAAAGAATTTGGAACCCTCAGGAAAGAGAGGAATATTCGTTGGTTATAGTGAGTCATCAAAAGTGTATAGAATCTATGTTCTAGGTCAACAAAAGTTTGAAATAAGAAGAGATGTAACTTTTGATGAAAGGATTGCATTTAAGAAGTTTATAGAAGAACCTATAGAATCCAACGAAGAAGAGGAACATGGAGATACTAAAGAAGAAAGTATATGTTCTCCAGAGAAATCTAATGAAGAATAAGAACCACCACATGAATCTGTGGAACCAACTATTATACCTAAGAAAAGAAAAAGACCAACATGGCTTGAAACTACTTTGCAAGAATAAAAAAAACATAAGGCTCCCACTGGTACCTTCAAAAAAAGCAAGAAACACAAAAGGTTCACTAGTTTTGTGGCACTCATGACAAGTTTGGTTAATGAAGAACCTTCCACCTTTGAGGAAGCAATGAAGAAGAAAGAATGGAAGGAGGCCACGATGGAAGAATACCAATCCATCACGAAGAATGATGTATAGGAAGTTGTGTAGAGAACTAAAGAGAAGTATGTAGTCACTTCAAAGTGGGTGTATAAGATAAGGCATGTTGCAGATGGAAGTATTGTTAAGTACCAGGCGAGATTTGTGGCTAGATGGTTCTTCTAGCAGAAGGGATAATATTATGATGAGACGTTTGCTTTGGTTTCCATATATACATCTATTGGAGCCATAATATCTCTATCAACTTCCATGGGTTGGAGTTTACATCAAATGGATGTAAAGACCACCTTTCTCAATTGAGTGATTGAGGAAGAAGTATATATAGATCAACCTCAAGGTTTTGAGGTACACCCAAAAGAAACCTGTGTATGTAGATTGAAGAAGGCCTTGTATGGACTCAAGCAAGCTCCAAGAGCTTGGTATGCATGCATTGATAGTTATTTGACGAGACTTGGATTTTCCAAGAGTCATGTTGATCCAAGTATCTGTTACAAGGTTGTGAACAATGCACCTGTTATTCTATTGTTATACGTTGATGACATTTTCCTGACAGGTGAAGAGCCTCTCATTATTCAGTGTAAGGAGCTATCCACTGAATTTGATATGAATGATCTTGGTCTCATGCACTACTACTTGGGACTAGAAGTGTGGAAGAAGCGTGGTGAAGTATTCCTAGGACAAGGGAAGTACGTTGTAAAGATGCTTCAGAAGTTTGTGATGATGGATTGCAAATCCATGGAAACTCCCATGGTAACATATTTGAGGAAGTTGAGAGACTCTGATTCCGATCCAATAGACTCGTCTCTGTACCGACAGTTAATTGGCTCCTTGATGTATTTGGTAAATACTAGGCCGAACATATTCTTTGTTGTGAGCATGTTGAGCCAGTTCCAGGTGGAACCTAGACAAGAGCATTGGGTGGCCGCAAAGCATATCTTGAGATGTCTTCGTGGGAGGATAATGTATGGTTTGAGATATGCCTCAAACAGTAAAGTAAAGTTGCATGGATTTACTGATTCAGATTGGGCAGGGAGTGTAAAAGATAGAAAGAATACTTTTGGACTATGTTTCAGTTTGGGTTCTGCTATGATTTCATGGGCTAGCAGAAAACATAAGTTTGTTTCACTCAACATTGTGGAAGCAAAGTATATTGCAGCTTGTGATGCTTGTACGGAAGCAGTGTGGCTCTGTAAGATGGTTTTTGGATTGTTTGATTAGGTGATGGATTTGATCGTGATATATTGTGATAACCAGAGATGTATAAATCTCTCAGATAACCCAGTGTTCCATGACAGGTCGAAGCACATTGAGATCAAGTATTATTTTCTCTGTGATAAAGTCCAGAAGGGAGAAGTGGTTCTCCAGTATATCTCCATTGATGAGCATACTGCAGATATTTTGACGAAGCCTTTGTCCAAGATAAAGTGTGCATACTTGAGGGACAAGCAGGGGCTCGTGGAGATTGCTCCCTTTGTTGAAAGGGAGGAGATGACTTCCTCGGTTGGGAGGGAGCATTGATATGTGGCATCATGGATTGTTAGTGAGTTGTGGATATGTATCATTCTAGTACAACTTAGAGATGATTATACAACTTAGAGATAACTCATATATTATACAGATGGTTGGAGTTGTTGATACAGTGGCCTGAGGAGCATCGTGCTAGTACAACTTAGAGGTGGACGTACAACTTAGAGATGATGCTTGCATCATGCTAGTTATGTTCATGCTAGTACAACTTAGAGACAATGTTGGTGAGTTGCATCATGCTAGATATGATCATGCGAGTACAACTTAGAGGTGACATACAACTTAGATATGATTCATTGGCATCATGCTAGATATGTCATGCTAGTACGACTTAGAGATGAGCATACAACTTAGAGATGATGCAGGAGGGCTTATGCCCTGCTAGATATGATCATGAGAGTACAACTTAGATGTGGCATACAACTTAGATGCGATGCATTGGCATCATGCTAGATATGTCATGCTAGTACGACTTAGAGATGATCATACAACTTAGAGTTGACACAATGAGGCATTGATCTACATCATGCAAGTACAACTTAGAGGTGGCATACAACTTAGATATGATGCATTGAAATCATGCTAGTTATGTCATGCTAGTACGACTTAGAGATGATGTAGATGATACTTCGGATCACGACAATACAACTTAGATATGATGCATGTGTATCATGCTAGAACAATTTAGAGGTGATGAAATTGATGACATTGTTGATGCAGGATGATATAAGATGATATGATTTGTTTTCTATGGAGACTATATGTCTCTAGAAAGTAGTTGTATGCTACTGTGGTGGATGTGATCCATTGGTAGCGACTGTATGTCACTGGTTAGTAGTTGTGTTCTACTAGGAGTGGTTGTATACCACTGGATAATAGTTTTATACTACTATGGATAGACACAATTGTGTTCTATTGGATGTCATTCTGATTGCCATGGAGACTATCTAGATGGATATTGATGATGGTTCTCATGATTTGATCATGAGATAGCTTGTGTGGCTATTGGTTTTGCTACCGAATGAATGGTATGGTTTTGTTCAAGACCATTTCATGTAATACATCCCTAGCTAGGAGGGATTTTTGATGTTACGGTAGCTGCGAGAGGTATTAACCTCTACATGTAACCTTTGACGAGACTAGAATATTTCGGTAAGCAAGAGAAACCCTAAATAGTTGGGTAGTAACCCTAGAAGACAAGTTGTCTCAAGAGAATAATTTATATTAAGTTATTAGCCTCCAAGAGAAGAAGTCGACCCAGTTAAGTGACTTGGAGGACTATAAATAGCGGGAGGTTGAGCTTATTTGTACTCACTCATTCTCACAACTACATAAGGACTAGTGGTGTGCATGACCGGAGGAGATATGCAACCGTTGTAGTGGCGACTTGGTCTTTGGTTATAGTTTGGACTTTCTCTTGGTACGCTAGCTTTGGAAAGAGGTACGCTACCTTGGTTGGCTATTGGTTCTAGGGATTGCTTATGGAATTATTCTGTCTGTCAAGGTTAAGGTGCTCGGGGGCAGCCTTTGTGCCTATGGTTGGGTGACAATATAGTGATATTGTCTATGGTGAAATGAGCACACCTATTATTTTAACATGAAGACCCTTTCAAACTCATGTTGAGAAATTTCATCATGACATCCTCATGAAGGAAGTCATTTTTCTTGCAATATTCAATGAATGCAGACAAGTTCTTTACAAATGAATCCCCATAACCATAGAACATGGGATGGTCTCCTTCCATGCCAATTTTATGATCATGGGGAAAACTCTTCATGTCAAAAAATTCAATCGGAGTATAACATTTTGTTAACCATGGAGGGGGCTTCTCCATTTTTATTAGTAGAATCTAGAAGTAAGGATATAATGAAAATATGGGATGAAAAATATCGATGAGAATACCACAATGGAGTCACCGATACATACCTTACTTCTTACCTCAAAGAGTGGATTATTGTATGTACCTCTTTATTATGTGTTGTTCGAGTGGAGTCACCAGATGAGATCCCGCAAGTTAGAAATAATAATAGAAATCTCACAAAGATACAAAACAAGAAAACTTACCAAGGTGATGTTGGACAATGGAGTTGCCAAAGCTGGGAAACCTCTTTGATGTTATACTTCTTTCAATTTTTTCCTTAGTGGAGTCACCAGATGAGTTCTTGCAAGTTAGTGTACAATGCAATACTAAAGGAATCTGGAATCTCATCAAATTATAAAACAATAAATTTTACCTGATATTTGTCATTGAGGACCCTTGGTTTAAAAACCTTGCCAAAAAATGTTACCGACCGAACTAGCATCTCATCAAGGTATTCATACTTATAGTGAAGAAACATAGGGGATAGGTGCCCAATGTCACCACAACACCTATCCTTCCCCGTTCAAGAACAAATATGAGTCACCAAAATTATATTCATCACAACCCTCAAGGGATGGCTGAGAGTAGTGATAAGTGTGTGGAAACAAGTCATCCTCGGGTGGATAAGACCTATTTGTGCTCATATCATCATTAGGCCCCAAAATACCTAGATCATCCCAATGTGAATACAAGCTTACTCAAGGTGACAACTCATCATTCTTTATCGTAGATATACCCTCAATTTCGTAGACAATGTACTTATAAAAAACTACATGACCTAGGTCCCATCCACATCTCCCAATATGAATAAAATCATCAATATGATCGCCAACTATATCTGGAGGCTATTCATGAATTCAACTGCATCATTGGAGTTGATTACCTCTTCAAAAAACTGGACAACTTCATATTTTTCAAAAAGGAAAGAAGATAACAATGTCTCATCTAGGGCTTCTGGAAGAGAGGCTTCATCGATATCCTTCTGAAAACTTTCTTCATAGATCTCTTATTCTAGCACTTCTTCATTTCCAAAATCATGGAATAATGCATCATCAATTTTTTCGAAACAATTATGACTTGCCATGTTTCCCTTTTGATGTGTAGAGGACTGTATGTCTTCATCAAAGGGGAGGGAAAATGCAAGCACTTCATCTTCACAAGGATCTTCTTCTTCTTAGTAGCTTTCATTGTGGACCCTCTCTCTGAGAAAACGTTTATCTCGATCTTCAATGTGTTTTGAAACTTCTTCAGTCATCAAGATTAATCGATCCCGAGCTAGAAGGCCCTCCTAGTAACCCTATTTCTTTGTCATAGCGTCACACATTGACTTTACTCTGAAATAGGCAATGCAAACCTCCCATGCCATGTTTAGGGTAGGCTTCCACTCATAATTTTGAAGGATAATGTTGTATTCTTGTTGGGCGCGGGCCAATTTTGAGGAAAAGTCCATTTTTGGAAAATAAAGCTTAATTTGGAAAAAGACAGTTGGCAGGAAAATCAACATGTGCGAGGAAACGCCGCATGCAAAGGAGGAAAGCATGCAAGGTGCACATGCATGAAAACCTAACCATGTTAGGGTTAAGGTTTTTGTAAGAGGTTGTAACGAATGATAAGCCAAAAATTAGTATAAATAAGGACCTAGGAGGTCTAGGGGGGTTGGTTATTGTTGGTTGTGTTGGTTCCCAAGTTTTTCTATGTTCGGTTAGGGGAACTACTGTAAGATTTGATACCATGTTGTAAGTTGTTGAGTTGTAGGAGAGTCTAGTAGCTAGATCTTGAGGGTTAGATCACAGGCTAAGGAGCCTGGTGTGATCTAGTCTTCCTCACTGAGGTTGTGGAACCTTGTTCATGATTGTATGATCAAAATTGTAGTGTGCGCAACACTATTAATCACAAAAAGCCTAATAAAGATCCTAAGAAGTCAGATCTTTGTGGATGTATCCCATGAGGGGGTGAACCACGGCAAAACTTTTGTCATGTGTGGTGTTTATTGTGTATTTACTTTCTGTTAGTAGTTAGACTATTTATAGATGAATGACTGCTTATGTTATATCTGTTAGAATGCATGCATAGATTTAGTAGATGAACGAGTATTAAGAATAATAAAAGGAACAACCAGATCAAGGACTTAGAGGATGAGTTGCATTCCCATATCCCCACTCTTTCCTAAACTGAAAGCATATGAGAATTGCAAAAACCCATAGAACTATCTCGGGTGAGACTGCGCAATACCTTCTTGGTGTTGCGTTGCCTTCTGGTTTACCAGGAGGGCTGATATTTTTAGATGGTTTTGTTGGAAACCTATTAGATTTGAACCCAGGTCAACCTAGAAGTAGATAGAAAGACTAGTAACCAACAAATGGTTTCTTTTCCGGCTGGAACTGCATCGGATTGAGTGAATGGGATCCGTGAAAGAATCACACAGATAAAGAAGGTATACAAATGAGTGTTTAGATCATGGAATCCAATGAAAGCGGAGATTGAAGGCTGGTTGAAAACAAAGGAGTTTGAATTTGCGAAGAAAGATAACATAAACCCTAAGTTAACACCGCACAAATATCTGGACAAATACGTGTTTAGTGACTTGCATGAGGTCTTTTTCTGTGATTTCCCACATGTGTTGCAGGAGGGGCTATTGAGGCTGAAATACAACCACCCTACAAATCAAATCAGATAGATCAAGTGGAATCCTATTGAGATCGCGTAGTTACAACAAGTTAACAACAAATTCACATGCATAGTAGAATTTTGGTTAGACAATATTGTTGCAGGGTTTATCACAAAATTTGTTGTAGATACTGTGAAGTCTTAAAACACAACAGAGAAAGAGTTTCTAAAAGGGCCTAGAGGTAGGTATATCAGATCGTTGTACACTTCTATCAAGATCTTACTGTATAACAAAGGTGTAATGACTATGGCCTCAGAAAACTAAACTTCCCTACATACATGGGGGAGGGGGGAAGTACTGATAGAAGCTGGAAGAATGGAGGGAGATATAGATAAGGGAAAGAAGGAGGAGGCCATGGACCTAATCATTATGGAAGAAGATCATGACAATGATTGGAAAGACGCACAGTGGAGTACCCTACCAATTTAAGATGAATAATAATAAGAGAGCCTTAACTGAGAGAGAGGGCTTGGTAAGTGATGAAGAAGAGGTAGATGATCTTCGATCCGTGGAGTAGATTGAGGAAATCCTGTGCACAACATATGAAAGGAGGACAAGAGGTCCAAGGGCAGGAAAAAAAGACAAAAATCCCATTCATGTCAGTGTCAGTGTGGAACCCATAACCCCATGTGCGACTAATACACCAGAAAGAATACGACCATTTAGACAACCGAGTTTTAGTGGAAGAAAGACAACAGGAAGTACATCTAAAAAAGGAGCAACAACTGGAGGAGCCAGTTTAGAAAGTAGTAGTCAAGTATCTACACTGCACGGAGGTAGTAGTTCATCATAGTTCAAGATAGAAGTACATGATCCTACCATTAGGTTACCATAATTTCGGGGAGAGGCATCTGAGGACCTTGAAAAACATTTATTCATCTGTGAGAATATCTGGGAAGCAAAGCAAATCATATATAAGGACACAAAACTTGCGTAGTTAGCTATCACACTAAGAGACCGCGCACTAGATTGGTACAATAGTCTAGCTATAAACAGTCCACCAGGGACAACAAGGACAATCACATATGTGAAGAAGTTATTGATAAATGAATTTCAGAAGCCTAATTCATAAGATCAATATATGAATGAGATTATTGAAATCAGACAGAAACCCAATGAATCTCTTTGGGATATTGATCAGAGGTTCAAACGGTTGAAGGGTAAGTTGAAGTATGTGATGACTGTCATCCAACATAGACATCTCTTTGTGAATTCACTGTTACCACATCTGAAATACCCTTTGAGGCAACACAAGTTTCAAACTCAGGCAGAGGCACTACATGCAACCTTACAACTGGATGAGAACCAGTATCGGAAGACAAACCCAACAATAGAAGAGCTAAAGGAGAATTTGAAGAACCTCACATTTCAACTGAACTAGAATAAGGGAAAATAGAAAAGAGAAGCTCTTTGGTGTACCACATGTAGGACAGAAGGACACCACAAGAATGAGTGCCCAACTTTCGTGTAGTATATGGAAAAAGGGAAACCAAACCCATTTCCTACAGGAGGACCATGGTGCAAGATCTCTAAAACACATGAGAATGGTCCATATCATTTTCCAATGATGCATAAGTACTAGACAATAGCCAAGAATTCATACAACAGTTTTTGCAAATCAGTGGGCCACGATGATAAAGATTGTAGGACAATGGACTTGATGAGGGAGAGAACTTCATATACGTATAGGGTGCAGGAAGTGATGATGACAGGGCAAGCTACACCACAATTCAACCAGGTACCATCTCCATATAATAACATGCAACAACAGTATAACACTGTGTAGCCTCAGTATAACAACGTGCAACCATAGTATAACCCCGCACAGTATAATCAGGTGCCTCAGTACAACGCACCCCGAGGAGATCGAGGTGGATACAGAGGTGGAGGACGAGGTAGAGGAGGATTTGGAAGAGGCATAGGTCTAGTAGTGTGCCACAACTACCAACAACCAAGACATTATGCAAGGGAATGTCCACTTCCACCTACGACATGTATGTACTGTTGCGCAATAGACCATGATACAGAGGAATTCCCAACACTTTTGGGGAAGATTCAAGAAAAGAGGAACCATAACAATGATAATGTTCAATGGATTTATGCACAATCCAGGGATGATGTAAGAAATATCAACATAGTTATGCGTGGAGGAGCTAAGACAGGAGATGACGTAGTAAGACATGAGCCAACACAACATCAATGGGTGAAGAAGAATATTGAACCACAAAAGCAGTTTGATGCGTGAAACGAAAATGAGACATTCAAGGAGGTCAGACAGGAGTTCGTCAAACAAGATGTTGTGTCTACATCAATTGTGAAACATACTCAGAACGTACCAATGTACGAGATGCCTTTATCAATGGATCACACCACTGAAGCACCCTCTTCAGTACACGTAAGTACCATACAAAATTTTCTGCAATCTTGTCTGAAACTACTAAATGATCCATCATCTGTTAAAGTTTTGTAAAATATGTTAGAAAGATGTAACACAGAGGAAGAGGGGAAGTTAGAACAAAAAACAACCAATCACCTCCATACAAGGAGGACAAGCAGGGAATTCAAATTGAATGCTAACATTGGAGATTTCAGTATGGGGGATATCATACTGGATTTAGGCTCTGAGGTAAATGTGTTACCTAAGAAGACATGGCAGTGTATGGGAGAGCACACACTAGGCTATTCACCTGTCCAATTGAAGCTAGCAAACCAACACAAAGTTCTACCAATTGGAAGGCTTAAGGGTGTGACAATAGATCTGGATTGAGTGTGCACTAAGACATAATTTGAAATGATAGAGATAGTAGATGGTACAACACCTTATCCGACATTGCTTGGACTGGATTGAGAATTTGATAACCAGGCAATAATCAACTTGAAGAAAAGGAAAATGATATTCGAATAAGGAGAATACAAATTCATTGTACCATTAGATCCATTAGAGGGAGAAAGGTTTGTAGAGCCTACTTGCTTAGATCTAGAGGAGATAAACCAACTGTACAGAACCACTGCACGAGAAGAAGATTATGCTAACCCAATTGCTGATGGGGTACTCAGCTAGAGGAGCATCACATCATGTGCTTCTGACTTAGATACAAGTTTGGAGAATTGACAACAGAGATTACATGAAGTCTCCACAAGAAAGTGCATAAGAATAGACTGCGCAGTAAGATGGGTGGGTACATAGATAAGAGAACCTCCCAGTTTTCATGGGGTGGATGACTTAGAGGAATTCCTAACAATATACGAGGACAAAGTGTTAGAGAATCAAAGGCTCTTAGCCCTGGACATTGCACTCAAGGATGTTAATGTTTATGCCATTATTATAGTTCTTTGCATTTCATAAAGATAAGAGCATAATAAGAACAAGATCACTGAGAAATACACATCCACAAGAGACACAACATTTATCCTGGGAAACCCTCTAGGGGAAGAAAACCCA
>ML852744.1:49843-62342 GCA_009831015.1 Picea engelmannii | reverse complement strand
GATACTATATCAATAAAAGGCAAGAGAAACTTTCACAACTATACAAGTTGGATCCTAAGAAGTTCTGGAGCCAAATTCTAAAATGCAATACTAAAGAAAATAATAGGATTCCCTTAACGGACTGGAATTCCTACCTTAAAAGTATTTATGAGTTCCCTAATGCCATGGACACCATTCCTATTGTCCCTACAAAGGAAGAGGTTTTTTCTTTAGATTACATAAAGTTCGGGGTTAATCGGCTCGCAAATGGAAAAGCTAAGGACATTGAAGGCTACCAAGCTGAAATTTTTAAAATCGGAGGGCCAATCCTTATCCCTCACATACACAATCTCTTCAATTTAGCAGTCAAGCAGGGCTTCCCTAAACCTTGGATGCAAAGCCTCATTGTTCCTATTTTTAAAAACAGGGATAGAAACATTCCCTCTAATTATAGGACCATTATGATTAGCCTGATTTTAGCCAAGCTTTATGGAATTATTTTGGAAAAGAATATTAACATTTGGCTAGAAATTCACGGTAAAAGAGCTAAAGGCCAGGTCAGGTTTAGGATATATCATTCAACTGTGGACCATCTTGTTACCTTTAGGATCACTGTAGAGGAGTTCCACAATACTAAAACCAATCTTTTTTGTTGTTTTGTTGACTTTAGAAAAGATTTTGACATGGTTCCCAGGAAAAGACTTTGGAATAGGTTGGAAGAGATAAAAGTGCCTCTCGAGTGGAGGGTTGCTGCAATAAGGTTGTATGAGAATGTTATTGCTAAGTTTAAAAACACTGAGGGCTGGTCAAAAGAGATTAACTGCAATATTGGAGTCAAACAAGGTTGTCCCTTTTCCCCTACCCTTTTTGGCATATACATTGATAAGTTAGAAGAATGTTTGGAAAAAGCAGGTTGTGTCGGCCCTACTCTCACTGGTATAGTCATCAATATTCTTCTTTATGCCGATGATATCGTTCTTATGGAAAGGAGTCCCCGTGATCTTGAAAACTAACTAAGAATCCTTAAGGATTTTTGCTCCAATATGAGTATGACTATTAATATTGATAAGACTAAGGTCATGATTATTAAATCCAATAAGATCCCTTATGATACCTTTGTATATGACAACAAAATCTTGGAGGAAGTGACTTCATACAAATATATTGGAATTGATATTCACCACAAGATCAATTGGAATTATAGCATTGAGAAAAGGATTATTGGGGGATGGAAAACTTATTATGGGCTTGAAAACAATTGTAAATCAGATGATCTTTGGAGTTGGGATAAGAAGAAACTACTCTTTGAGACTCTTGTTACACTTGTTCCTCTTTATGGATGTGAAGTCTGGGGTTGTAGTATCTCTCGTGAATCCTGAAGAAAGATAGAGCAAATACAAAAGAATTTTATAACCTATAATCTCAAAATTAAAGGAAATACACCCTATCCCATCCTCCTCTTAGAAACAAGCCTCTCCACCATTGAGAGCATGCCTATGACTAGATACCTAATGTATAAGAACAAGTTAAACAACATGGAAGACAAGAGGCTACCTAAAATTGCTTCAAAAGAAAGTCATAACCCCCATCGACTCAAGCGAGGATGGCATAAAGATGCCCGGTCTTGGCTAAACTATTGGGGAATCATGGAAGAAACCATTTTGCAGAATAAAGATACTATTAAAAAAACATCAAATCAAAATTTAAGGAAAAAATGTGGTGTGATAAAGAGTTAAAGGAAAGAAATAGTTATATGAAAATTTAGGGTTTGCAGCCTCGCACCCAGTTGTCTCTCCTGCAACCACTACGAGTATGGAAATAGAAGGAGGGGGGCACTTGGCGCCTCCTACAACACCTTCACTGTGAAGGAACGCGGCCCGAATCACTTCAAACAACCTACTTTCGAGCTCCCAGATGAAATGCGGCAAATATTGATGGAGGAAGAGATGTCGAAAGAGAAGTCGTTGGACATCGACCCAGGAACCAGCCAACAAAAGACTAATCACACCTGGGAACTAGGTAAATGCATTCTGCAAGCCCCCATCGCCCCCAAATACATCATCAACTCCCCAAGAATAGAAGACCAGAAATAGTATATGAGAGATTTTGCACTGATCAGGAAATTCTTGGGACTTTGGCCCTTGGAAAAAGACCTTGTTAAATGGATTCAACACTGGTGGAAGCCAAAGGGTCGCTATGACCTCTAACTTGGATCAAAAGTCTTCTTTACAATAATCCTTCACAACCTAGAGGACATAAATCAAATCTTTGAAGGAGGGCCATACTTCTACAACTCAACAGGCCTATTCCTATGCTTTTGGACGGAGAGATTCAGTCTGAAGAAGGAAGACTTCACCTGCGCCCCGATCTGGTTGCGACTATACTCACTCCCACAGGAATTCTGGCTTGAAGAGGTCTTGGAAGAAATTGGCAACACCATTGGAACCTACGTCAAAGCCTCGAAGGAAACAAGATAATGAAGGTACACGGACTATGCCTGAATCTGTGTTTACTTGAATATCTCTAAACCCCTCCCCGGAGCCATTACCCTAGATTATCAAGACGAAGAATGGTCCCAAACCTTTGACTATGAGCACATCCCCTTTTGCTGCCACAAATTCCACGAACATGGACATCTCTTCTGCGAATGCCCTTTAAATAACCCTACCAAACCCTCTCCAGAAGACCCTGACAAACCCAAGGATGGCTTCACCCAAGTCATGGGTCGGAGAAGATACCCTTCTAAAAAATCCCCACCTCAGACCACCCTTGGACCCCCTACCAAAAAATCCTTTGAGGCCCTCCAAACTACCTTTGATACCCCCTCCTCATAAACCACCCCACTGAAATCCCCAGCTGCTGGCACCAATCCTAGCCTTTCTGACCACACTGTCTCAGCTCCTCCGTAAGACACTATCATGGACCCCTCTCTTCCTGAAAACCTTGGACTAGAAATAGGAGATCCACATCTGGACCTAGAGGATCAGGAGATCGCGGGTATAGATATGGCACATCTAGAACAAGCCTATCGCAAACAACAAATCTACACCATTCCACAAGACCAATTGTGTATGTAATGTTCTTGACTTGGATAGTCTAGGAAACGTTGCTAATGTGTGTGTAGGATCAAAGGTTTACAACATATAAATGATCATACAAATAATAAACGCGACAAAGGACTGCAAAGTTTGTATTATGATATCTCTGTGGATTACAAAATGGTCGAATGCAGCTGAATAAATTGACAATACTCGAATAAATCAACAAACAAAGGATCTTATCCAGAATACAAATAAGCAACTGCAGCTAAATAAAATAACAACACTCGGCTAGATCAAAAGACAAAAGGATCTTAGCCGGAATACAAATAAGCAACTAAAAGATAATACCCGGGATATGGGAGCACTGCGGAATCAATGAAGAATGATGGAAGACCTGGATAATCTTTCCGGTGACTAGGGTGTGTCTTTCAACACCGAAATCAGCCAACTGGTGCCTTCCTCCTAGAATACACTGAACTATCTCTCCTGAGATGCGCCTCTTCTCCTCAATGACAAGTCATAATCTGCATAATGATGAATTAGGTCGTTGACCCTTCCTTTATAGCTTCCCAAAACCCTAAATCATGTTGAAACCCTAATTCGTTGTTGACTTCCAAAACCCTAAATCACTGTTGAAACCCTAATTCACGGTTGACTTCTATTTTTACCTCATAGTGACTTAAAAGCGCTTTTAACCCTTTTTATCTCAATGTCACTTTCCCAATATAACACCTATGACTGGAGTGACCTCTAGTAGCCTTGTTTACCCCTTCTTTGGCCCTGGCTATAGTCTAACGGGGCGGTTTAGACCATTAAGCCTCCTCTCTAGAGCTCCTATTTGGAAAGGGACATTACAGTCCTCCCTTCCTGAAATTATTTGTCCTCAAGCAATACCAGTCCAGGGTGGTGCAATACTATTTCACTCTCCCAAGTAGCGTCCTCTACTGGAAGCCCTCTCCATCTGATCAAACACTCTATGATGACCCTTCTCCTCAGTTTCCACTCCCAGAACTCCAAAACCTCCTCTGGAACTAACTCCAATTGTCCCTCCTCATCCAGCGGGGGAAGCTCCTCTGATGTGCTAATGAATTTTCCCATTGCCTTTTTTAGGCAAGACACGTAGAACACGTTATGAATATTTCTCCCCTCTGGAAGCTCTAGCTCGTAAGCAACCTCACCTACTCGGGGCATGATCCTGTAAGGACCATAAAATCTGGGCTTGGGGTTCTTGGCCCCACACTTATTCAGAGATGACTGTCTATAGGGTTGGAGTCTCAAGAAAACAAAATCTCCAACCTCAAAGCTACTCTCTATCCTGTGCCTGTCCGCACTTATCTTTTATCAGTTTTGCACTGTCTGTAGGTTCTCTTTCAACAACTTGAGAATCTCCTGACTCTCTATGATCCAATCCTTGGCCTTGGGAACTCTGCTCTCCCTGAAGACCAAGTCTACCAAAGTGGGAGCATCATATCCATACAATGCTCGGAAGGGTGTCATACCAATGGACATGTGGAAGGTGGTGTTGTAGCAATGTTCTCCTAAATGTAGCCACTTTACCCATGTTCTTTGTTGTCCTCCTACATAGTTCCTCAGATACCCTTCAACCCACTTGTTGACAATCTCGGTCTGCCCATCTGTCTGAGGGTGATAGTTGGTGCTAGGTGTCAACTCTATCCCCACCAACTGAAACAACTCTCTCCAAAATGTCCCTATGAACCGACTGTCCCTGTCACTGACGATGTTCTTAGGCAACCCATGAAGTTTGAAGACCTCCCTAAAGAAAATCTCGACTACCTACATTGTACTCTGTCAGTATGGCATAGAAGTGAGCAAACTTGGTCAATCTGTTGACCACTACATAGATACAGTCCTTACCCTGGATTTTGGGTAGACCTGTGATGAAGTCCATAGATATACTCTCCCATTTATGCTCTGGAATGGGGAGTGGCTAAAGTAGCCCTGTTGGAAGAGCATGCTCTGAATTGTTCTGCTGGCAAGTCACACACTTACTGACGTGTCTCATAACGTCTTGTTTGATGCCCTTCCATGAGAACCTCTCTCTAATCTGTCTATAGGTTTTGAAAAACCCTTGATGGCCTGCTAGAGGTGAATCATGAACTGCGGTGAGGATCTTCTTTTTAAGCCCTGAATCTAGAACCAAGTAGAATCTATCCTTGTAAAATATTACATCGTCAACAACCCTATACCAGTCATCCTATATCTGCCCATCCATCATCTCACAAGCGAACTTGTTCTTGGAATATTCCACTAACAAGTGGGATTTCCAATCTACTGAAATCTCCATCAAAGAACATGCCACAGGTCTCCTCGATAGTGCATCGGCCACAATGTTCTTCTTCCCATTGACATACTCTATGTCAAAGTAGAATGCATGTACTTTCGTCACCTATTTCTGTTGCCGCTCACTGAGGTCCTTCTGCTCAAGGAAATACTTCAAACTGTTATGATCAGTCTTGACCACGAATTTGTTGCCCACCAAATATTGTCTGAACTTGGTCAAGGAATGCATGATTTCCAACATTTCCTTGTCATAAATGGAGTACAACCTCTCAGGTTGACTAAGCTTCCGGATCTTGAATACAATGGGGTGTCCTCCCTACATCAAAACTGCACCAATCCCTTCATCAGATGTGTCACACTCTAGTACACATGGAAGGGTGAAGTCTGGTAGTGCCAACACTGGACAAGTGCCCATGACGTCCTTCATGTGATCAAATGATTCCTGTGATTTCTTGGTCCATATGAAGGCCCCATGCTTGGTAATATCTGTCAGCGGTGCTCCAAGCTGAGAAAAATCCCGGATGAACCGCCTGTAATAGTTGCACAGCCTGAAGAAGCTCCTCAATTCTGTCACATTCTTGGGCGTCGGCCAATCCAAAATGGCCCCGATCTTCTCTTGTTGCAATTGCACCCCCTTTTCACTGATGATGTGGCCTAACTAAAGAAGCTCTGTCATATCGAAATCACACTTGGACTCTTTGGCATATAATGATTGTGCCTCCATGATGCTCAATACCTCATCCAGGTTGCTCATATGCTCTTTCCATGACCGGATATAGATCAAGATGTTGTCGAAGAAAACCAAGACTAATTTCCTTAACTGATTCCTGAATATATGGTTCATGCAAGACTGGAATGTAGTCGGTGCATTGGTTAGCACAAATGGCATAACCAAGAACTCGAAGTGTCCAAAATGACATCGAAATGTCGTCTTCTCTATGTCCTTCTCTCTGATGTTGATCTGATGATATCCACAACGTAGATCAATTTTTGAGAAGAAAACTGCCCCATGCAGTTCATCCATCAACTCGTCAATGCGTGGGATAGGGTACCGATTCTTGATGGTTTTCTTGTTCAAGGCTCGGTAATCAATGCACATCCTCATGGTGCCATCCTTCTTCAGAACTAAGACAACTGAAGAAGCAAATGGGTTGTTGTTTGGTCTAATGTGTCCCATCGCTAGAAATTCCTTAATTGACTTCTCTATCTCATCCTTGAACCTCCTAAGATGACGATAGGGGGGGATGATCATAGGTTTTTCCCCCTCCTCCAACTCAATGGTGTGCTCAAAACCCCTGTCAGGTGGTCTCCCTAGTGGAATTCCCTCAAAGACCTCTTGATGTCATCCCAATAAATTCTTGCTCTTTGTATGGTATTGTTGTCGACCTTTTGAATCCTTCTGAGTAGTGATCAAGCATTTTGCGGCATATGCTACCTCCCCATGTCTAAATATCCTCTCCATCCTCTTGGATGAAACTGTCATGGGTGCTCCTATCGACATACCTCTTAGAACAACCTTCTTCCCATCTGGATCTATGAATCCCATTTCCAAGGTTTGGTAGTTGGTAGTGATTTTTCCCAAGGTAATCATCCATTGAACTCCTAACACCACATCTGTGTCCGACAGGTCAACCAAATAAAATGTGTCTCTCACTATGTAGTTGCCTAACTTCATCTCTAAGTTTGGAACTCTATCTAGAAACTATATTGTGTGGCCATCTGCTACCGCAACATCAAACCCCTCAAACTCCTCTGTCTGAAGTGCTCGTCTCGATACTATTGAAGCATCGATGATTTTGTGGGTGGCCCCACCATCTATCAGGGTGATTTCACATTGCCCCTGAATAATACCTCTGATACGGAGGGTGTCATACCTGGGAACACCAGAAAGGGTCGCTATGACACCTACCTTTGCTGGTTTCCTCCTGTTAGCATGTTCTGGAGGTTGTGGGACTACTGGAGGATGGGCTCCTGCCGGTGTCAGTGATCTACGGGGAGGTTGCTCCTCTGTTGGTGTTGACTCCTCCTCTGAACTAGTGGATCCACTATCCTTCTCCTCCTCCTCATTGTCCATGTTGTCCGTTGCTACCTCAATATAATGAATCTCTCCCTTGCCCATGCACCTGTGGCCTGGAACCCAAGGATCTCTACTACTAAAGCAAATATTCTTCCTCATAAGATCTCGCCTAGTCTCATCATCCAAATTCTCCTTTCCCTTCCATTCTCTCTGGAATGGCTTCCTGTCTCGATCCCTCTGGGGCACAAATGGTTTGGAGAAAGTTTTAGTCTTTGGCACTGAATCTGCCAAATCTCGAGTGTGAAGGATGGAATCCTACAAAGTGGGAGGCCTGTATGCCTTCACCCATCCTCTCAAAGGCTCTGTGAGTCCTTCTGTGAATAACATGATCAGCTTAGGCTTTGATATATCTATCACTGCCACGGCTACCCATTGAAACTCTGTGATGAACGCCTCTATTGTGCCAATTTGAAGCAACTTGGCTAGATCCATGAAGTGTATCTCGGGATCCTTCCTGTCAAACCTGTCCATGTGCCTATCTCTAAACTCCCTATAGGAGGTGATGTGACTGTGACCCAATGTCACCAGTCCATGATACCACCACTCATGTGCCTATCTCTAAACTCCCTATAGGAGGTGATGCGACTGTGACCCAATACCACCAGTCCATGTAAGGTCACGAAATTGATGGCCTATGTCTCGGTCATCTAGTTGAGCTTGTAATACGTGTCTAGCTTTTGTACCCAAGCTCTAGCAGTGTATTTTCACGATCCGTCGAAAGAAGGGATGGTGAGTTTCCCAACTTTTCGGATGAAATCGAGGTTATGCCCCTGTTGTTGTTGTGGTCCTCCCCTCTGCAGCTCTCTGGGGCGGTTCCTGAGTCTGAGTCCATAGTACTCGACTAAGGTCATGTCCTGATGGAAGTCACGACCCAATGCTGCGTACTCCCTCCTATACTCTTCAATGTTGTCGGCATGAGTGGGTTGCCTTTGTGCTATCAGTGGCGGTGTTGCTACCGGGGGTGCCCTCTGGAAACTGGGAAACAAGGATCTAGGAATCCTACTCGTAGAGGTGTATGTGCGAGAGGGTGACTGGGGTCTACTTCCTGCTCCCGAGTTCCCCTATGTTGCATGCGGGACTTGTGTATCTGGGGTTCCCACTCTAGCCAATCTATTAACCACCTGTGCCAAGGACTGAGACATGGTCCGTTGAGTAGCTAAAATATCATTGATAACCTGCATGAAAGATGGCTCTGGATCTACGGGGGCCTTGCCACTACCCTCTAGTCACTCATATTTGTCTCCTAGCATCCTCTCAGCCTCATG
Source organism: Picea engelmannii (assembly GCA_009831015.1). NCBI lineage: Eukaryota > Viridiplantae > Streptophyta > Pinopsida > Pinales > Pinaceae > Picea > Picea engelmannii. The sequence continues at coordinate 53,679 of ML852744.1, read as the reverse complement.
CTCAGCCTCATGCTCTGCCCTTCTCTCTGCTTCTCTGTGTGCTTCTTCCTCTTCCTCTGAGCTAGGAGGAAAAGTGGGAAAATCAGGCCTATGCCTTCTTTCCTGATGCCTGTTGTAAGTGACATATTCGTCACCTACATGTTCATGTCCCTCTGGGTCTTCTGTTGCACTCATTGTCTTTAGTCACAGGCTGGCAGGACTAAATCTCTGATACCACTGTAATGTTCCTGACTTGGCTAGTCTAGGAAACATTGCTAATGTGTGTGTAGGATCAAAGGTTTGCAACATATAAATGATCATACAAATAATAAACGCGACAAAGGACTGCAAAGTTTGTATTATGATATCTCTGTGGATTTCAAAATGGTCGAATGCGGCTAAATAAACTGACAATACTCGACTAGATCAATAGACAAAGGATCTTAGCCGGAATACAAATAAGCAATTGTCGCTGAATAAAATAACAACACTCGGCTAGATCAAAAGACAAAAGGATCTTAACCAGAATACAAATAAGTAACTAAAAGATAATACTCGGAATATGGGAGCACTGCAGAATCAATGAAGAATGATGTAAGACCTGGATGATCTTCACGGTGACTAGGGTGTGCCTTTCAACACCGAAATCATCCAACTGGTGCCTTCCTCTTGGAATACACTAAACTATCTCTCCTGAGATGTGCCTCTTCTCCTCAATGACAAGTCATAATCTGCATAATGATGAATTAGGTCACTGACCCTTCCTTTATAGCTTCCCAAAACCCTAAATCAGGCTGAAACCCTAATTCACTGTTGACTTCCAAAACCCTAAATCACTGTTGAAACCCTAATTCACTGTTGACTTCTATTTTTATCTCATAATGACTTAAAATTTCTTTTAACCCTTTTTAGCTCAATTTCACTTTTCGAATATAACACCTTTGACTGGAGTGATCTCTAGTAACCCTGTTTACCCCTCTTTGCCCCTAGCTATAGTCTAACGGGGCGGTTTAGACCATTAATCCTACTCTATGGAGCTCCTATTTGGAAAGGGACATTACAGTGTAAAGTTCACAAAGTCTTCCTCAATTCCTCAGCAGGGGGTTCAGCCCGAGCCAACTCGAATCTAGGAATCCAAAAAGGCACCTCAAAGGAACAACGAAAGTCTGCAAAAGATGAGAAAAAAAGAGGGCGAAATCCAAAACACCAACTCATTCAAGATGTTGGCAACTTCCTAGTCAACTCAGGCCAAATACAACTTATCTCAGACAACTTCCCTCCCCTCCAAACCCCGTCGTCCTCATGAAGATAATATCCTATAATGTAAGGGGACTTAATGCTAAGAGAAAGAAAGGTTTTCTCAAAGAAAGAATTAGAAAGGATCAACCAGACATATTTCTCCTACAAGAAACAAAATGTGCAGGAGAGGAGGCTTCATCCACTCTTCAAAAATGTTGGAAGCAGGCCTAACAAGTACCTGTGGACTCTAGAGGGACAGCAGGTGGCTTAGCCATACTCTGGAATCCAAACATAGTTATTTTAAATGATTTCTTCACTTCCAAATGGACCATTATTGTGTCCTTCTGCCTCATAGGCTCAATCAAACAGGACTATATTACAAATATCTATGGTCCTCTGTGACTAGGATACAAGGCAACCTTCCTTCACCACTTAGGTTGGATAGCCGAACACATTGGACCCCATCGATAGATCCTTGGAGGGGACTTCAATATGATCATGGGTCTGGAGGAAAAAATGGGGGGCACACGCATCTTGGGAAATGACAGTGAACTCTTCAAACACACCATTGATATTCTAAAACTCATTGATGCTAGCACAGACAATGGGCCCTTCACCTGGTCCAACAGATGCTCAGGGGAGCAACACGTATCCAACAGATTGGACCGCTTCCTCATCTCGGAAGCCATAATGTTGGATAATTTGGCATGGAATTCCACTGTCATTGACACTTAGGGGTCGAACCATTGGTCGATACAACTGACCCTCAACATTGGGGGCACCCCAGGCAGAAATCCTTTTCGATTTGAAAAATTCTGGCTAAAACACCCAGACTTTCAAACAAATATTTGGCAATGGTGGGAAGAGGCAACAATACAAACTGACACCCCGATGTACATATTTCAACAGAGGCTCAAAAACCTCAATCTTCAACTTAAATCTTGGAATAAGATCACCTTCGACAACATCATGCAAGTGTGAGCGAATATCAACCACCAAATGCAGAACCTCCAGCAGTAGATTCGCTCTCAAGAACTGACAGATTCCCTAAAGGAGCAAGAACTAAAACTAGGCCATGAGATCGCAGAAAGATGAAAGCAAGATGAGATACTCTGGCGATAAAAATCATGCATCCAATGGTTAAAAGAGGGGGAAACGAATACAAAATTCTTCCAAAAATCCATGATTCAACGCAGGCATACCAACCGAAACACCCATCTGGTCTCAGAACAAGGGACTGAAATATAACATCATGCAGATATAGAAAAAGAGTTGCTCACCTCCTACCAAACTCTCCTGGCGGAACCCCCAATCGACAGGACGCACTCCATAGATGCTATCCTCAGAAACATCCCGAAGGTAGTAACCAAAGAGCAGAACAATGCACTCTTGAGACCAATCACTCAGGAGGAGGTCGATCAATCTCTTAGGGATACCCCATAGGGAAAATCTCCAGGACCAGATGGTTTCACCTCAGATTTCTTTCACCATTGTTGGAGCATCATTCAAAAATATGTCTATGAAATCATCGAAGACTCTAGACGTTCCGAGCAGGTTCTTCAGGCCCTCAACGTAACCTTTCTTACCCTCATACCCAAATAGAACAACAGAACCTCCCCCTTGCACTTCAGGTCTATCACCCTCTGCAACATCATCTACAAGATCCTCACGAAAATCATTGCAACTCAAATCAAACCTATCCTCCCATTCCTCATATCCTTGGAGCAGTCCGTCTATGTGGAAGGCAAACAAATTTTGGATAGTTTCATCCTGGCACACGAGGTCATCCACTCACTACACTCAACAAAAACTTAAGGTGTGCTTCTAAAACTCGATCTCTCTAAATCCTTTGATAAGTTAAGTTGGAGCTATATGAGATCAAACCTTCTTACCTTTGGCTTTGACCCTACTTGGGTATCCTGGATTGTCAATCTTACTTTCTCAACCCTATTCTCCATTCTCATCAATGGAGTTTGGATGAAACCTTTCTCCCCTTCTCGAGGAATAAGACAAGGGGATTCACTCTCACCTTTCCTATTCATCCTCATGGCAGAAGGACTGAGTCGCACTATCAAAACGGCCATTGCGGATAACTCCCTTTCTAGTCTCACCCCCCATGGTATCACCCCCCCTATATCACATAGTCAATTCATGGACGACATCCTTCTCATGGGACTTTCTACCACCAGAGAAGCTCTACGTTTCAAATTCATCATCACCCTCTTCTGCGAAGCTATGGGTATGGAAGTGAACATGACCAAATCTCAAGTATTCTTCTTCAATACACCCCCTGCGATACAACTCCACCTCACCCAAATTTTGGGCTCCACCCGTAGTACCCTCCCCTCTATGTATCTGGGAATCCCCCTCATTGATAACTGTTACACATCCAAATCACTCACCTGGATAAGTGTCACACATACCTCTCACTTGTCGCAAGTGTCGCAACTCTTGTACAACTTGTCGCAAATGTCACAAGTTGGCCATAAGGGTGTCGTAAATACTGTTGAATCATGGTACCTCAATGACGACATCACAGAGGCACTTGAAACACCTCATTTACTCAATTTGAAGGAAGAAAACTGGTCTACTGAGGTCAAACATCTCTTGACATCTTA
>ML852744.1:20715-49743 GCA_009831015.1 Picea engelmannii | reverse complement strand
AACATCCTTCCTTCTCATGCATTAGGCTTAGATAGATTCGAAAGAAATTCAGTGTCCATGATAAGCACTTTTCTGTCTAGGGTTAAGGTCAAACCTTAGAGGTCGATCTACTTGTCCGCAGGCAGATTTTCCTACAACAATAACCCTCTAAGAAATTCTTCCTGGGACTCCTTACTTTAAAATTTCCGCAAGAAACTCTCCTCTTGGACATTTCATTCCCTCAATTTTCCTGGTCGCATCATCCTTCTGAAGTCGGTCCTACAAGCCCTCCCGGTATATGTTTTTTCATCCCTTGCATCCCCTACCTCTATTCTCAACACCTTAAGAAACATTCAAAGAATCTTTCTCTGGCAGGGAACCAAAGAGGGGAGAAAATTCACTCTGGTAAGCTGGCAAAAAGTTTGCAAACCGAAAATCTTAGGGGGCCTTGGCCTCAAATACCCCGCCATACTCAACAAAGTTCTCAGTGCAAAAATCTAGTGGCACTGGTTAAAGAGACCCCAAGATCTATCGGCACGCCTCTGAAGGAAAAAATATACCCCCACTTCCCCTGAAACGGAACTCATCAAATGGAGTGGACAAAACCCAATATCACTTATCTGGAATGCAGCCAGGAACAATCAGACTCTTATCACAGAACACTCATTCTGGGATTTACAAAATGGCTCATCGACACTTTTTTGGAGTGAGTCCTAGCAACAACTTCCATCCCTTAATACTGATCCATCTCTCAATGCCCTCATTCCCTCCACCACTGAAGCAGACCTTATCAAAGTTTAGGATTATTGGATCCCAAAAAGGCCAAGGGATACTTGGTGCACCTGGAAGAATTCTCATGAGGATCTGAACATTCCTAATGATATAAACATCCAACCACTCCAAGAATACTTAAATGCATGAAAAATTCTTAGACAACAAGGCAATGACATCCTCAGATGGGGACACTCCACCACTGGAACCTTCAATATTCGTTAAGCGTACCACATAAGAGCAGGTCACATCTTCTCCCCTCGAGATGAAATCTGGAGAAAAATCTGGGAAATAAATCCTGGCCGAAAATAAATACCTTTCTCTGGTTGGTGGCGCACAACAGTATTCTGACTTGGGACAATCTCAGGAAAAGAGGTTTCATTGACCCTTCCAGATGTCAGTTGTGCGGTTTATAGGAGGAAACTCAAAACCATCTCCTAAACCTATGCACCTACAGCTCAAATATTTGGGACCATGGCGCTGGCCTAATGAGAACAACAAACAAGAATTGCACAGGACTCTAGGAAACAGTTGCAGGATGGAGAAGCACGACCTTTCAATCCCTAGTTCTCAACAAAATATGGAAAATACTCCCAGGGTTTATTATCTGGCATATCTGGAAAGAAAGGAATAAACAAATCTTCCAAACAACCACTAGGACCTGGCAAGAAGTCTGGACCACCATTCATTCCAATCTCAACGATACTATTTCCCTACATCCCTAGACAGTTCACGATCTAAACCGCCCCCCCAATGAGAGTCACATCCTCAATGCCTGGAAGCTCAGCCTCCACCCCACGATCTCCACTGTTGGCCCTTGTAAGCACAGCCCAACCCACTAGGAAGTCCCAACAATAGGATGTTACAAACTAAACTTCGATGGGGCCTCCAAAGTAAATCCAGGACCAGCTGGGTACGGAGCTATCATTCGCAATAGTAAAGGGGATATTCTACACATCACAGTGGGAAATTTAGATCATAACACTAACAACTCAGCAGAGGTCGGGGGACTCCTAGTTGGTATTCAAGTGGCAATAGACCTTGAGTTATTCCCCATCATAGCTGAGGCAGACTCGCAAATCGTCATCAATCTTCTCTCTCATCTCCTCAATGGAGCGGACCCAGAGAAAATTTCTCCAAGTTGGAGACTCACAAATGGGCTTAACAGAATCAATTCCATCCTCCAACCACATGGGTAATCCAACCCTCCCATGTTCGAAGAAAGGCGAACCAAGTGGTCGATCTGTTGGAAAATATTGGGGTAGATATGGAAGAGGGAATCTTCGTGTTCTCCCCCATGTCGAACCCCTCTCATCCCACAGTTGTTGCTTGCAGGAACTTGGCAAGCACCAAAGATCGGCCCTCGAATGGGGTGTTTCCATGCGCAGGGGACAATCGGGACACATGGAGGCCTCTGGGATGAGAAACTAGCCACCTGGCGCCCATCTAGTCACATCCCCCCTCTCCAAATTCCCATGAAGGAATTCACTCAGTCGTCAAATTTTATCCCTCCTACGTGCACCCGCAGTCGCACGAGTTGAACACCCTGGATTGCAGGCGACGTCATGGCTCAAGCAGGACGTGGGATTTTTCAGGGCTCATTTGATCACTCCTTGGCCCATTGTTTGTTGAGCACTTCACTCGCTAACTCCAAGAACTTTGCATTAATCTCGGCTCTACCTTTGTTCATCTTCCTCGAGCTCACCTTGGCTCCTCTTTTTTTTCTTCTTGGCTTTCCTTCTACCTCTGACATCTCTACCCCCTTCAACTTCAATATGCCTCGTCCCAGGGGCAAGCCCAAGAGGGGCGTCGCTTGGTATGCAGCCAGAGGGTGACGTCCACCCACCTCTGATCATACAGTCGAGATTTCACATCCCCCTGCCACTCCTCAAGATGACGAGCCCCTTCACTTTTAACCCCCCTAGAAGAATTCCTCTCCCCCCCCGCCTTAGGACCTGAAGAAGTTGCAGCCCACCCACTTCCTCCTGAAGTCACTCCTCCCCCTGTTCTTGAGCCAATTGTTGCACCACCTCCCCCACAACCCCTCATTGATCCCCTCACGGGGATTTCCCCCCTCTCGAACCCGCACGAATGTAGGGTCGAGTGGTTTGACTTGTTCGACAATTCGCTGGGGTATGTGCCACCACCCCCTTCCCCTCCACGATGCCCTCCACCTCCACCTTTCCCCCCTCACCACCAACCTCCTCCCTCCCCTCCTCATCACCGTCCACCTGGCCTTTCCCCCTCCCCCTCCACCTCGGTCTCCCCGTCTTATCCATATTATGGTCTTAGGTGCCGCGAACAAGCTTGGGACACTGTAAGTGTTCTGCGAAGGGACCTGATCGGCTTCAAACGAGACCTGAGCGGCATCAATCAGGACCTGAGGGAGATTAAAACAATTGCACTCGAAATGAAAAATAGAGAGGTAGATCGTTGCAGCAGGGCTGATAAGTTGATGATCTTCCTCCAGGATCTTCGGCAGGCGATGACAGAACGCGATAAGGGAAAGACTCGAGCACAGAGTGTCTACACCGGGCCCAGACTCGGTCTAGGTTTTTAATTTTCTTCTTGTTTCGATGTTTTGGCAAGAAGTGGCTCTTAGGCACGAAGTTTCTCTTAGGCAACTAGGGAAAGCTGACAGTCTTCTAGTTACTTCTTAGTTTTTTAAAACTATGGTAGTTTCCCTACATGGCTTGGACATAGATCACCCCATTTTTTGAACAGACGACAGTGATGGTTTCCCGAAAGGGCACCGCTGCCAAATATGTTTTCAAAACAATCATTTTTTGGCACTTAGGACAACGGTGGTTTCCCAACTTGGCACCGTTGTCACGCTAGATAGCTCTTTTTCTTCTTATGTAACTGCTTTCAAGTTCTAATACAAAAACTAACTTACAAAAAAAAAAAGAGTTAGAGGAAAAAAGAAAATTAAGGTATTATAAAGATGTAAACAACCCTAATCTAGAAGATCAAAATTATCTATCTGTTTTGCCAAGTGTAAAGAAAAAAATAAGCATTGCTAAGATAAGAACAAATTCTCACGCGCTCCATAGTGAAACTGGGTGTTGGTTAATTCCTAAAACACCATGGGATGAAAGAGTGTGTCACCTTTGTGACACTAAGAAGGTTGAAGATGAAAAACACTTTCTCTTAAATTGTCCAGCCTATACCCATATTAGATCTCATTTTCAAAATATTTATCACACTACCAACCTTCCTAACCTCTTAACTCAACAAAAGTATGGTGATCTTGGAAAGCTTCTCTTAATGCTTTTCGAGCACAGAAACAAAATTCTAAAGAATCACAAGTAACCACTTACCCTCTTAAGGTCGGATAGACCAATTAAGTCTTAGTGGACATTAATCATCATCATCATCATATGTTATATATATATAAAATATATATATGTTTTATATAAAACATATATCTTATATGTTTTATATATACATAAAATATTTATGTTTTATATAAATTTGATTTTTTTTAATATATTAATGAATTTGTTTTCTTTCAAATATTATTTTTTAAGATTTTTTATATAAATTTTCACTTTTTTTTTTGTAATTTTAATGTGTTTTAACTTATTTTTGTTATTTTTTTTTAAATTTGGTATTAAAATTTTAATTTTAGGTTTTTTAATTTGAGGTTTTTTTATATATTTTTTTTAATTTTGGGGTTTTTTTTCAGCCTTTTCAATGTTTTTTTTTGCTATAATTTTTTTTTTACCTTTTTTTTTTCTCCTTTTCTATTACTTTGGATATATATATTTTTAATTTTATTGTTTTTTTCCTCTTTAATTTTTTAGGTTTTTCTTCAATAGTTTTTTTTAATATAAATTTGTTTTTTAAATGTTTTTTTTTTTTTTTTAATTTCAATTCTGTTTATTTATTTTTCTGTTTTTTTTTAGTTTTTAATTGATCCAAAAAAATGAATTATATATTTTTGGTAAATATTCTAAAATAGTGTTATTTAACTACAATTATTTTCTATGTATTAAAGTAAAGGTAAAACAATGTGTTAAAAATGATATTTTCCACTATATTTAAAAAGTATGGAACCATAATTTAATTAAGGACACATAATTACATGAAAAAACTTAATTTAAAAAAAATAAATGGTGTACAACATTTTTAACATTGGATTGAGCATGGAAATATGATTAAAAACATCACTGAATAAAAATAAAAATAAAAAAGTTTGAAAATAGATGGAAAAACATCGTTGAGAAAAAAATAAAAAACAAAAGAAATTGAACAATTTGAAATAAATGAAAAAACAATCATTTAAAAACAAAAAAGTGGAAACCTTATGTATCAAAAATTTTAAAATATCAAAAAACCACCTAAAAGGGGAGGGGGTGCTGCTGGTAGCACCATTTTTAAAAACGGGGTAAAAAACTTGACCCCCCCAAAAATGAGAACTTTGTAGAGTTCTCGTTAAGTTGGTAACTATGTTACCACTGAAAAAGGTGTTTCTTCCACTAGATTTCACTGAGAAACCTCTTGTCCAAGAGCTTGTTGATAGGGATCTTCATTTATTCAATCGACCACTTCCTGACTTTCTTTTCTACGCATGTTGCACAATGCCTTCTTCTCCAGTTCGGGAAGTTAATCCCCCTTCTCTCTTGCTATCAAATAGGAAGCCCTTGCATGCAGACTCCTTCTCTTCAAACTACAAGCAACAAATCAGTTACCTTCATGGAAAAACAAGGACACACAAAATCTACTCTCGCCTGCAAGAATCTATTCCTTTACACAAGCTTCCATTTCCTTTCCATTACCTTGGGCCCTCTCTCCTATAAGTTTTAAACCTATGAAGTAAAGCAATGCATATAGTTTCTTAAGCAAAACATAAATTAATCAATGGCTCATACACATAGTACACAGAGATTTATACCAGAAACCCTTAACCAGGAGAAAACCTTTCAATACTTCATCGTATTCATTTCACCATTCACCATACAATATATATAATGTTTTTAGGTATTCCGTAGATACCAAAACCCTAATCCCTTAATCCAGGATTAATTTAGAAAACCGCTAAAAATAGAAAAAACCACCCACACACACGCAGTTGTCAAATCTATTGCACCCACACACACACATGCAAATAATATAACACATACCCAACATTCTCCCACTTGTTATTTTCTTTGCATCTAGGGGTCTAGAGGATTATATAGTCAACAATCCAGGGCAACAATGACCATTGTTACTCTACACCAAGAGAACTTTTCTGTTTAACAGACATTGTCAATGAATATGCAACATTCTTCAAAGTGTCAACCTTTTCCAGCAACACCTTCTTTTCTTCAACCATGTCTCTCACAAAGTGATATTGAACATCAATATGCTTTGTCTTTGAATGACAAGTTGGGTTCTTTTCCAGGAATATTGCATTCTGACTGTCACAATCTAATCTCATTTCTTGTTGTACCAACCCAATACCTGAACACAATCTATGTAACCATACTGCTTCCTTGCTTGCATGAGTGGCTGCCATGTATTCAGCTTTTGTAGTTGAGAGTGCCACTACAACCTGTATTTTTCTCATCCAGCTGATTGCTCCTCCAAATAGGTTAAACACATACCCACTTGTAGATCTTTTGCGATCCAGATCTCCAGCCCAGTCTGCATCAACAAATCCATGTATGTTTACCACTCTATCCAATCCTGGTCTTCCTTGGTAGCACAATCCATAATTGGTAGTGCCACGCAAATACCTGAAGACCCTCTTTACTATTGTCCAATGCTCCTTCCCTAGTTTTGACATATACCTGCTCAAAAATCCCACTGCATGTGCAATGTCTGGTCTAGTACAAACCATTGCATACATCAAACTGCCAACTGCACTGGCATATGAAACATGGGACATGTCCTCTTCTTCTTCATGTGTATTAGGACACTGATCTGCAAATAAATTTACACCTATAGGAATAGGAACCTTTACTGGTTTACTTCCATGCTAATTAAACCTCAGCAATATTGTCTCAACATATTTTCTCTGATTCAACCAGAGTTTCCTGTTTGCACGATCTTTTTTAATCTCCATTCCTAGAATGAAGTTAGCAGCACCGAGATCCTTCATGTCAAATTTGGAGGATAGTTTTGATTTCACCTCCTTGATCACATCCATGTTATTTCCTACCAACAACATGTCATCAACATACAACACTACATAAATGAAGTGATTACCAACCTGCTTGGAATATACACAGTGATAAACCCTGCTTCTCACAAATCCCAATCCAAGGATGTATGTGTCAAACGTTTGGTACCACATCCTAGGTGATTGCTTCAGACCATATAGTGAGTTCTTTAGCTTATAGACCAACTCTTTCTTTCCCTTCACTACAAAGCCTTATGGTTGCTTCATGTAGATTTATTCTTCCATATCCCCATGTAGGAATTTTGTCTTCACATCCATCTGTTCCACTTCAAGATCAAAAGAAGCAGCAATAGATATATAAGTTAACTTAGCAACATGAGAAAAAATCTCACCAAAATCAATTCCCTCTACCTAGGAATAACCTTTTGCTACTAACCGAGCTTTATATTTCTCCACTTTACCTTTTGCATTAAACTTCTTCTTAAACAACCATTTTCTACGAACAGATTTTCTTCCAGCTGGAAACTCAACTATATCCAATGCCTCATTATTATCCAAGGCATCCATTTCTCCAACCATGGCCTTCTTCCATAGTTTACTATCCTCTGAATTCACTGCTTCCCTGACAGTTCTGGGATCATCATCAGTAATAGATAAAGCAAAATTGGAACGAAAATCAGGTGGACTATACCTTTCTGGTTGCCTTCTTTCTCTCAATGATCTCCTCAATACTGGGGTATGAGGTTCTTCTTCTTCTTCTGCTTCATCTTCTTCAAATGATTCAGATTTTTCATCATCTAACTCAAGCTCTATTTTCTCAGGTTCTTCTTTCCTTGGTAGGAATTCTTGTTTGGAAACATTTTTTACCTCTCTAAAAACAACATCTCGACTGTAAACAATCTTCTTAGTTTCTGGGTTCCAAAGTTTATAACCTTTCACACCATCTTTATAACCAATAAAGATACACTTTTCAGCTTTATTATCCATCTTACTCCTATTTTCCTTTGGAACATGTACATAAGCATCACAACCAAACACTCTAATATGTTCAAGAGAGGGTTTCTTGCTAGTCCATACCTCGTGTGGAGTTTTATCATCCAACACTGATGAGGGTGATTGATTGACTAGGTAACATGTTGTACCCACTGACTCTGTCCAGAATTACTGTCCTAACTCGGCACCTCTGAGCATGCTCCTTGATTTTTCCATCAGTGTCTTGTTCATCCTTTCTGTAACTCCATTCTACTAAGGAGTGTATGGAGTAGTATTCTTCCTTGCTATACCGCACTTCTTACGGAATTCTTCGAATTCATTTCTGTAGAATTCTCCACCATTATTTGTTCTCAATACCTTTATTTTCTTCTCTGTCTGATTTTCTACCAAAGCCTTAAACTCTTTAAATTTATCAATTACCTCAGATTTCCTTCTAAGAAAATAAATCCATGTGTTCCTTGAGAAATCATTTATGAATGAAACATAATACACAGACTTACCTAGTGATAGAACAAGAACAGGTCCAAACACATCATTGGGTATCAACTCTAAGATCCCCTTTGCTCTTGTAGCACTAGATGGGAATCTTACTCGATTATGTTTACCATATATGCAATGTTCACAGAAATAAAAATCCAAAGTACAATTAGACCTACCTTCAACCATACCTTTACTGTGTAGTGTTCGAAGGTCATTTTCTCCAATATGCCCCAGTATTTGATGCCACAATATGGTCTTCTTTCCAGGGATAGTGTTGGCATTATCTTATTTATTTGTGTTCTCAAGGACAACAAAACTTTTACACCCATTAGTATAAGTTCTTCCCAACAATTTGTACAGAGTTCCATACCAAACTCCCCTCATCAATACCATTTCTCCTCGTACCATCTTGCAAGTGCCCTTTCCCAATACAGTATCCACTCCTGCATCATCCAATTTGCATACAAATATTAGGCACTTGGCTAGTTTTGGAATGTGCATAACCCTAGGGAGAGTTATGATCCTTCCATCTTTTAGCAGCAACTTAACCCTTTCATGTCCCATGATTTTGGTTGTCGAATCATATCCTAGGAATACATCACCACCATCGTATTTTTCATATTTAGAGAACCACTCCTTGTGAGCAGTCATATGGTATGACACACCTGAGTCGATCAACCATACATCATGGTCTGCATGTGTACCTATAGATTCCAGGTTAACATTACCTCCTTCTTCAGTGGAGGTTTTTGCCTCTGTGGAAGAGGTACTATCAGATCCCTTTGGTTTATAAACCTTCTTAGACTTGCAATCTTTCTTATAATGTCATGTTTTACCACACTTCCAACATTTCCTCAAATATTTTCCTGAAGACTTAGATCTACCTGAAGATTTAGATCTCCCCCCTGAAGACTTACCAGGATTCCTATCTTGGGTACAACCTCTTACAAGTAAAGCATCTGTTCTATGACCATCCATGTTTTTCCGCCTCATCTCTTCAGATAACAAGGATGCAACTACATCCTCATACTTCAATGTAGATTGAATGGTACTACCAATTGCTACAACCAGATTATCCCAAGAGTCTGGAAAAGAACATAACAAAGTAATACACTTATCTTCTTCTGCAATCGTAATATTAACAGAGACAAGTTGACTTACCAGAGTATTAAAGGCATTTAGGTGTTCTGTCACAGAATCTCCATCTTCCATCCTAAGATGATACAACTTCTTTCGAATAAATAGCTTGTTTACCAGGGACTTTGATTGATAAAAATTCCCTAACTTATCCCATAGTTCCTTGGTTGTAGATTCTCCCGAGACATTCAACAACACTGAATCTGCCAGGCATAGTCGAATAGTACTCCTTGCTCTTCTGTCCAACTTCTCCCAATATTCCTTCGACATACCAGTAGGTGGTGTACTAGTAGTTTGTGTACTAGTAGGTTTTGTACCAATCGACTGTGTGTTAGTAGGCTACATACCAGTAGGATGTGTACCAAGATCCACAACGATCCATTGTTCTTTGTCTATAAGAAGGTCCTCCATCTTGAGCTTCCATAGCTCAAAGTTTTTACCGTTTAACTTCTCTATCTCGATTCTATAATAGCTCACCATTCCTCTTTCTACACTTGATCTCCACTGCAAAAGCTCCCACTAAACCCAGGTTTATCACAAACCCAAGATAAACTTGATCTATCAAGATCGAGCCAAACCCTCAGCAACAAAGGCGTCCCCCTAAAGCCAAAAACGAGCTCTGATACCACATGTAAGTTTTAAACCTGTGAAGTAAAGCAATTCATATATATTCTTAAGCAAAACATAAATTAATCAATGGATCATACACATAGTACACAAAGATTTATACTGGAAACCCTTAACCGGGAGAAAACCTTTCAGTACTTCATTGTATTGATTTCACCATTCACCATACAATATATATACAATGTTTTTAAGTATTCCGTAGATACCAAAACCCTAATCCCTTAATCAGAGATTAATTTAGAAAACCACTAAAAATAGAAAAATCCGCTAAAAATAGAAAAAATCACTCACACACACACAGTTGTCAAATCTGACGCACCCACACACACACATGCAAAGAATATAACACGTACCCAACATCTCCCATGAGCCCTCTATTAAACAATATAATAGAGTACATATAAATACAACAATCATAGTCTCAATATACTCAATATAGAAGAACTACCTTGATTTCACAATCTACTTGGTTGAGCAAGTATCTCATCCTCACACCAATATAGGAAGCATCTAGTTGGAGAAAATTTATCAAATCCAACTAAGCCTCAACAACCTCCTAAAATATAGGAACAAACTCTTTTGGTAGAGACTATAACTCTACCTAATAATTACCAATAAACTGAATAATTAAATATGATCTCACGCACATAAGACAAGTAGGAGTTATATATTCCAGCAGACTTAAAATTCACATAACTTTTGATTCAGATGTTCTATTGATGTGATTCAAAAGTTGTTGGAAAGAGGGAAAATATGAGAATATATTGGGAAAAGGATCATAACTATTTGGGATCATTATTTATAATATATTAAGACATGAAGTTGAGGGTTTTGGTTAAACATCAATAAAGAATTAATGGAAATATATCTAGTGGAGATGAAGATGAAATCAACACTATGAAATGCTTCATGATTGCAGAGGAAACTCGATCTATTAATAGAGAACTAACAAAAGAGGTTAATAAATTAAAACAATACATGAAGGAGATTCATAAAACTCAATATGAATTTAAAAAAGTAAAAGAAGAGATCGAGAAGAAATGTGATCAGTTCTCCAAGGTACATGTCATTAATGTAGCACTCATTAAGGAGGTTCATAAATTGAAGCAAGAAAAATATTACCAAAGCAAAGTGAGAAAAATATGAAACAATGTAAGAATTTTAAAAGAAAGATGAAGAAATCAAAATGTTACATAAGCATAATCAAGGCCTTCTTAACAATGTTAAGTATATGAAAAACCATCTACAAGATTTTGAATCAAAGAATAAGGATGAAGATACTACTAGACTAATTGAAGAGAATTCTAACGACTTGAAGAGGAAATTTACAAGAAGGTTGAAGATGTCCTAAACAAAAATAAGGTAAAATAAAAAAAAATGCAATCTAGAATTGAATAAATACATAAGAATTTGATGGATGACATCACATTGCAACTTCAAAACGATAAGGAAGATAAGATTCAAGAAGGTCACCAGAAAATAATTGAAGAAGTTGAGCTCCAAGTTGAGGATGTACATGTTAAATATGATGGTATTATCTCAAAGGCTAGAGTAATCAAAGACCAAGAACAGACGATAGAGGATTCCATTGCCTCTAAAAAGAATACTAATGATAGGGGTGCATAGAATGAAGGAAAACCATCAAAGGTGAACCCATATCGACATCTTCATTACCAAGGAAGTTTTCAAGAAAAACAAGAAAACCAGCAACCACATTACCGAGGAAGAAGATGCAATACTCAAAAGTATTCATGGAACATGACATCACATAACTATTACTCAACAATATATTATCAAAGTCGAAAGACTACAACAAATTGGAGAAGTCACAACAACAACACATGGAACCAAAGGAAAAAAAAGTATGCAACAACCAACTATCAAGGATTAAGAATGAAAAGAATTGAATTTGGATGGATAGATCATCATCAATGGCAATAAGATATAAATAATATAAGAAAATCCTATTACTTAGTTTCATCACATGTAAAACCGTTAGCTACAAAGCTTTGAGGAAACATATTTTTAAAGGAGGGTACTATGATATAACCCCATGGAGGGCATATGTGAGGGTAAATGTATATGTAATACTGATTGGCCTGATAAAGGGGTCACATGTGCAATGTGTGGATAGGAATATATAGATATCATGTATCCATTATTAAATAGAACATGTGAATTGGATATATGAATGTATTCAGGTGTTTGGAGGATGTAAAGAGTTATTGTGTAACTCATCTCTCTTATGTATTTTGAATTTGTGCTCCACGCTCACATCAGGTGTGCATTGTGTGTAATATGGTTTATTATGTTAATTTAAGGGTTTGATACATAATAATCTCATGAATAATTCATTATAGTTTGTGGAAATTGTACCCAAAGTTCTCAACCATTGAATACCTAGAACCACATCTGCTCCTTCAATAGGAATGACATACATGGGGCTTGATAAGTTATAGTCTCCCATGATACTAAATTTGATTCTATGGCATTTTCCTACACAATTAGTACTTCCCCCATTAGAAATTAATACTTTAAAATTGCCACTAGGTACAACAAAAATTGAAACACTTTGCTAATATTTATCAATGAAGTTATGGGTACTAGCAAAATCAATAAGTACAATGACTTTTTGACTCTTAATGTATCTTGTGATCTTGAGGATTTGAGGCATAAATACACCTTCCAATGCATGCATTGATATTTCATACTTGGTGTTGCAATCTATATTGTGAAAAAAAATTACATTGTTTCCATGCTCCTATGGGTTCAAAATTTTTCCTCACTTATCTGTGAAGGTGTCTTGATTTCCTCCTCTTCATTATTTCCAATGTGATAATTTTGTTTCTTAACATTTATGCCCCTTGGACCATTTTCTATTACAATCAAATCACAGAACATAGTTATCAACTTGATGAGAAGTGTGACCTAAAGACAAGAACTCTAGTCCTAAAAACCAACATTTTTAGTCAAAAACAATAAAATCAGCCACTGAAACGAAAAGCGGTGCCACTAGTAGCGTTGTTTTTTTTCGGGGTTAAAATTACCACCTTTTGCAGTGTGGGGTTGACAACCTCATAATATTTACAACAAAAACCATAAAATTAACCCCCAAATTGAAAAGGGACTCTAACAGCAACGCCATTTTTGTTTCCTGATGTTAAAATTGCAACTTAATTGTGGACTTAAGAATCAATATTGTTGCAACCAAAATATTAAAAGATTAATCATTGAATTGAAAAGTGGTATCCCCCTCTTTTTTTCGATGATAAAATTAAAACCATTTTGAAAGCATGTCCTTGAACACTAGTATCCTTGTGATCAAAATCTTAAAATCAACCCCCAAATCAAAAAGAGGTACTACCAATATCACCCTCTCTTTTTTCAGCTTAAAATTCTTGTTAGACTGTAAGTCACTAGACAATCACAAATTATGAGACCACATTCTTATGAGTTATCATCACTATCTATTGAAGAGGTGTTGTCGTTATCCACTAATGAGTTGTTAGTGAGATATAGATCTAGAAGTGGTCAAATCATTGTACTATAAATTGATATTATGAGATCAATGCAAGTGTTGAATATATCTTATAGTATTTTCCACCAATTCATGTCTTGTTATGTGTGTGCTCTATTTCTTAACATGGTAGCAAATCTTATTAATTATTGAGGGCCTGATGTATCTATGGTAGTTATCCATGAGAGGTTCATTATGATTCATGATGAGTTGGAAGTGAAATTGGATCCATGGTAGTTTTTTCGTGGGATGTTTGATATCATATATCTATGTGAGAAAATCCACAGTGCCTACGCCAACAGAATGAATATTTACATATATATATATCAACACCTCTTTGAACATGAAATCACAAAGATGAGAAATGGTCAATAATCATCCATTGATCCATTAATTATGAGTTTCATTTTTTTATATTTGTAATCATTGTTGGCACATGCATCATGAAATTTGTATGGCACTATTTTATTTAAGGAACTAGTGTGAAATATAGAATATATAGGTGTATATCTAGTTAAAAAAATGTATTAACCCATTGCATTAGTTGGATCTAGCTTCTATCAGATATAGTGGCTCCAAATTTAATTTGATCTTAAGCTTGTAAATAAAGTTTCGATCCAAGAATAGAATTAGCTTAGAAATCCAATTGTCACAGACAAGAAATGATTCGGGTATCACATCACTGATTTCTCTTAAAAAAAATCTTCATTGTTGAGCCTAGTCTCATCCTTCACATATTCAATGTCTGAGTTTTTTTTAACTTCAAATTATCATCTTGTGCGATATGAAATCAAGTATCTTCTCACTCTGCATTAAAAGATTTGTACCAGTGATAATTGCATAAGAAACTTGTCAATCATATCTACACAAGTGATCTAATAAATATCTACCAAATTGTATATCTGTCCATCACATCGCATTGCAAATCATAACTTTGAGAAGTTGTAGTTCAAGTAGATTTTCATATTCAATCTCTTCCCAAAATTGAAAACACCAAGAGTAAAAGAGAAAATTCAAAGGCAGGTGCAATTCCTTTCCTGGTGGATCCATATCAAGTTGGAGTTTGAGTAGATTCACTAGTAAATCCAAACGTGGGTTCCCTAGTTCCATATCCAAGATCCAACTGATACCTTGAAATCCATAGCCCATAGAAATTTGTTTACTCAATATATGAAATTGAAGCATCAACAACTTGAGATCCAAATCGATATTCATTGAGTGATGCTTATGTTGAGGTTTTCATGTACTCACTGGTGAGAATATATGATCCAGAATCGAATGAATCAATGATTTCAAGTTAATTTCAGGCACCCTTTTCTTTTTTGCTTCATTTCAATTATGCCTATGATTCGAATTTTGCATCCATATTCAATAAAGAATGATTGCAGAGATCTGTTGTATTTGCATAGTCGATTCCCCTCAATAGTTTCTCCATGAGACAGATCTGATCCAAAGAAACCAATTCACTCGGGATAAGTCACCTTGAAGCCATTTGTAATGGTTGGAATCCATCCCAAAGTTTGTAGGAGGATTCCCATACAAGTTGTCAGTAATCAACATATGATTGATTGCCAAGAAAAAATAATAGCATCGGCTGGAAGGGAGCTAATCTTCAAAGAATTTTTGGGTACTCTCATTAACCATCATATTCATAACTATATCAGAGTGTTGTTGGTTTGTGGATCACCAAATGCATCAATCTTCCAAAATTTCCTCAAGAATAATGTTCATCAAATTGGAGGAAAATTTGCACGAAAATGAAAATGTTATAGCATTCATCTCAAGGGGGCACTCATAGAACCTTTTTTTTTAATTCTTTGAAAGTATTTAAAAATGAATTTATATAGTTTTTTATTTATCCCGAGTCTAGTGAGAAATAAATTGGCATATGTGTGCAATGCTAAAATATGTAAAAGCATTTATAAATTTTCCAATTCTATTGAAAACCATCAAGATTGACTCGTCAAGATGGAATCAACACGTTATATGTAATATTGTTTTGTTCACGGTTTGATAAGAGGCAAGTGAAAAGCTCTATCAATGTCTTTTATGATGCAACTATATGTGGGTCAATACCAAGCCCCTACAATTCGATTTTTTGTGTAGAGTTGGAAGTGTGTCCAAAAGTGTTGTGGTGTCTCTCCTTTTAGTGTTGATTTGGTGTGCTTAAAATTATTTCATTGATTCAAGACTCACATCAAGTCTTTCATGTCTACATTCTTTGGCATCATAAGGAGAAATACTTAATCATCCACCATGTATAACATAAAACAACTTAGAAGACTCTTCTTCAGAATCATCACATCAACAATTGTGTATCATTCGCCAATATTTGACACAAATGCATTTTAAGTCATTGGGTGAAATTTAATTGTAAAGTATCAATTTTCTTTAAATCAAGAGTTGATTGAATCAACGAATTGTAAAAATTGAAGAATGTTGAGTCACTAAACAAATTTTTTGATTTGTATTGTAAAAATGTGTCAAGAAGACCCACCTGAAATTGAATAAAGAGGTCAATATCATTGTAAAAGGTCATTTTGGTGTGCATTCTCGATATTACATGACACCCTAACTGTGAGAAAAATCAAACAAGCGTGATAGAAAAGAATCAATTGTAAGTGAGGGAGAACAAACAAGTGTCACAAGGGCAAATTCACAAATGGGTAAAGGAGGAAAGCATTTACAAAATGCCAATCAAGAAATCAAGGAATTACAATACTCCAAACATGAATTGCACAATTGGCATATTGATATTCAACATCAAATTGATTGAAGCACTTAAGATTAAATTGATTCAAAAGAATAAACACATTTAGGTCACGGTTGATGCAACATATGCAACAAATGATCTCATACAAAAGGTTGATGCAATTTGTGACACAAAGGATTTAATACAAAAGGCTAATGCAATTTGTGATACAAAGGATCTAATGCAAATGGTTAATGTTACCTGTGATATACATGACCTATTGGTCATTGCAGAGGCACCAAAAAATATGGTTCATGTGGAATCATACAATCAATTAATGAAGGAAATATTATTGAATGAGTCACAAGCTTAAGCACAGAGTGATAAAAGATGCAACACAATGTAAATTTGAATATACAAAAGAAAAATGTCAAGAATTACAAAATGGTCCTTCCAGGAATATTAGCAGACCTTTGGAAGAATTTTCATTCAACAAAAATAGACATGGCTTAGTATATGACAAACACAACAACTTCATATCCCAAATTGCTCCACGCCGGTTCAGTTTGTGAGTGCAAGATTTCTTGAAGAAGTTAAGAATCTTGATAATAAGTGCCAACAATGTCAAAGAGGTGGTCATATGGAGACATGGAGTTTCAATCTCCATCCTTGTCTTCATTGTGGGAAGACAAATCATCTCTTAGAAAAATTTCAAGAGAAGAAGGTTAAGAAAATAGTGCATTATGGTTGGATCAGTTCCTAACGATTTACCATCTAGTCCAAACACATGTCAATACACATTTGCATGGATAAATGAAAAAATAAAAAATCTTTCAAATAGTTATTCTAGATGATTTTGGGCATGATTAGGGCGCAATTATAATAATAATAATAATCTATTTTTAAGGTCACGGCCAAGCCAGACACCAAATTGGTTTATGAGACCCCCTTGTTTATGGGACAAGGGACCCCCCTCCGCCCAGTGATTTGACTGGTAAAGTCTACGGAGGTATACATACCCTACCCCCCTCTGTATTTGAACTTGTGACCTCTTAGGAGGAAACACATGTTCTTTTGATATTGAAACATGAGTCAAACAAGATACTCTCCAGCACCTTCATGGGGGGAGTATATTCTGAAAATGGTTAGCGGTCGACGAAAACCACCACGGACATTGATGAAATTGGTTAGTGGTCAACCAATAAAACCACCAAATACAGTGATGAATAATTGAAGAATATAATAATACTAAAGATCAAGCTTGGATCCATGCCATATGCTTCTCATCTTGCACTTGACAGGGGGAATATCAATGATGATAGTCAAGCTTCAAGTTTCGAAGTCCTATCAATAAAATGATCAAAATTCAATTAGTTCTTTGGAAGTCCAACATGGAAAATGGTCTCCTCAACATGCTATTTACAATCAAATCAACTATTCATTGGGATGTTATTCGACACCTGATTGCATTTAAATTCATAGAGCGCTTTGGTGATCCAATTTGTTCACTGATAGCATAATGGTGGTCCTATTTGTTCACCAATTACCAATGGAATATTCAGACATGGCAGCAATTCACTTCTAGAAATTCTATTATGTTTCAAAATTCATTTCATATAAACCATTCAGCATCCAAATATTGGTGTTTTTTCAAGCATATATTCATCGAAGCTCAATTCAAAATTTTCAAATTGTATATTAAAGATGACACCAATTAATTAATGTTTCCTTACTCGTATAATTATTCAAACTTATGATTGGGGGGGAGGCAGGAATGTTACATTTTAAGTCCCTAGAAAATTGCAAAGTCCAAAACCACATTCTTATGAGTTATCATCATTATCTGTTGATGAGATTTTAACATTATCCATTGATGAGTTGTCAATGAGATCTAGATTTAGAAGTGGTTAAAATCCTTGTATTATAAATTAATATCATGAAATCAATACAAGTGTTGAATATGGCTTGAAATTCTTTCCACAAGTTCTCCTCTTGTTATGATTTTGCTCTATTTCTTAACAATTACAACATTTTTTCATTTGTGGCCTAAAAGCTTGGTATTGTTCCAAACAAAATCTTAAAAAAAAAAAAAAGACAAAACAATGAAAAAAAGAGGGTTGGGGGAGGAAGGGTTGTAGGATGTGGACCATGTTCAGGAGGGAGGCACGGGGGCAGGGTTTGGAAGAGAGGCAATTCCAAGAATTGCCCCTTGTGCAATTTGGTTTTTTAGACTTTTTTTATGGTTTTTTTTTCATTTTTTTTAAATTTCTTTCAAGTCTTTTTTTAATTGTTTTTTAATGTGGCTTCTTTTAATTTTTATTTTTTTTCATTTTTTAACCTTTTTTTTTCATTTTTTTTAATATAGTTTGTTTTTGTTTTTGTTTTTGCCTTTTTTCATTATTTGTGTGTTTTATTGTATTTTTACCTGAAATGTGTGTGTGTGTGTGTGTGTGCTTCTTTATTTTTAAAGGCATGGGTTTTTTCCATTTCAAAGTTCTTTTTTCCTTTTATTTTTTATTTTTTTTCATCTTTTTTCAATGTTTTTTCTTACTAATTTTTAAGTCCATTGTTTCATAGAAGTTACAATTTTAACCTTCAAAAAGAAAACAATGCTACTATTGGCACAATTTTTTGATTCAGTGGTTGATTTTAAGTTTTTGTTGGAAATATTACAAAGTTGTTAATGTCATGGTTGAAAATAGTGGTAATTTAAACCCTAAAAAAAATGGTGCTATAGGTAGAACCACTTTTTGAAACAATAGTAAAAACAACCACTAAATGCAACCTCTAAAAAAATGAAAAACTCTAGAGAGTTCGCGTCAAGTTGGTAACTATGTTATAATCATTTTGTTCATACTATGGCAGTCTTCGTCTCTACTATTTGGGTGGATTAAAGTTTTGTTTCCTTAGGAGGAACAAATATATTTCTACTTCCTACATATGTCCCCATGACAAAGTTGCATGTATCTATATTCTTGGCTTGAATATGACAACAAAATCGCATGGCTTCCTCAAGATTCCCTGGAACTTTTGGAAAAATCTCATGTTTAATGTCTTGTTTTAATCAACCCATGTAAGCTTCCAGTAAATGTTCATGACTCACACAATCCACCCTTGTGAATAATACTTGAATTTTTTAATGATAATCCTCAATAAACCCTAAGTGTTTGATTCTTATGAATTCATAAAAGTAATTGTATTCACAAACTTTACCATATTGTGTTTCTAGGTCCCTCGCAAATAAAGCCTAAGTATAATTATAAAACAGAGAGTTCCTTTTAAGAACCAATTGATACCAACCATATGGTTTTGTCTGAAAATACAAAATTGTTATGGAGATCCTTTACTTATCATCGGTGATCTTATGGAATTCAAAGTGTTTCTCTATTTGGTTCAACCATGAAAAAACATTTCTTCCATCAAACTTTCTTAATTCAACCTTGGAAAGGTGGATACCCTTAGGAACCCATCCATGAATAGCTCCAATCTCATATTAAACCCTCCTAGGATGCAATTATTGGCGACAATGTTGTTCAAACTAAATTTATGTATCATCCTTTTTATCATGAGTTCCTTTGATCACATTATCTCTTTTAGGATGCATCTCATCTAGGGCTTTCATGAGTCTAAATTCCATGGATTTATTTAATTATTCCACCCTCTCGATACCATCTTTCTGCTAGTCGATTTCCTTTATGTTGTTGTCTTGAAAATATTGAATATCAACATTTGTCAACAATATATCCTTAATGTACTTAAGTTTTCTCTCAATTTGGATACATTGCTATAAAATTCTTCACTCTATTCATGAGTCAAGGATGATCCATTTGGAGGTTTTTTTGGAATAGAATTTTTTGCACTACCCTTTACATGTGGGTAGAATATCTTATTTTTTCACAATTCTCCTCTATTTTATCTTTACAACCCCTTTTGAATCACCTCAAACAGATTTCCCAAACAAAAGTTATGTAGGTTTCAAGTTAACATACCTTTTAAACATTTGTTTAAGAAATATTTGTAGGTCAACTCTGTACTTGATGTATTATACACCTCTAAGTTTGAAACTTCAACATATAATAGCCTCATGTATTTGCTTCAAAGTTCCAAAATTCTCATCCAATTTAAATTCTTGAACAAAAAGTTAGGTCCAATCTACAAAGCCCTGTTGTTTTTAGTTCCTTTAGGGTAAGCAAACTTATACAAACTGCCATATCGTCAATATGGTTGGGTATGTGTTATATTCTTTGCACAACTAGCTATAGCATCTGCCACATTGTTCCAGGCACACTGGGGGATTGAGGGGGGTAATATCCCCGCTGCGCGAGGGTTCGGGGGCAGCGCCCCTGAGAAAAAAAAAACCCTCGCGAAACGTGTTGCATTTTTGCCTCGTTTTTCGTGTCACCTCGATTTTGGTGTCCATTGTTAGGCGGTTTTTCAGCACATGGTTTTTGTCGATGGTTTTCTATTTCCAATTAAGGAATTAGGGTTGTTGACTAATCCAATACATTGGGTTAGGGTTTTGGATTTCGATGGCTCCTATATGTATATTGTATTGTAAAAAATGTATCACTATGAATGAATATAAAATATGTTGGTTTTCCCGATTTGGGTTTTCAGGGGAAAAATCTGTGTAATGTGTGTATTTTCCATTGTATATTTTATGTTCTTTTATTGAAAATCTATTTGCAGTAAAATATTGTACAAGGTTAAAATCTACATTTGGTATCAGAGATTTGTTGGCTTCAGGGGGACGCCTTTGTGGTCAAGGGTTTGGCTTGGGACTGTGATAAGCCTTTCTACAGTGGGAGATCTATGGTATCGATTTTTTCAAGTGAAAATAAATGGCGAGAAGTTCAAAAATGGAGATAGATAAGTTTAATGGGAAAAGTTTTGATTTGTGGAAGCTCAAGATGGAAGATTTGCTGGTGGACAGAGATCAGTGGATCGTGGTGGATCCAGGTACTGCACCTACAAGAAATTCAACAGATTACTAGAAAAATTTGGATCAGAAGGCGAAGAGCACAATCCAACTGTGTCTCTTAGATTCAGTATTACTGAATGTGTCAAAGGAAGCTACATCCAAATATTTATGGGATAAGTTGGGGAAGTTGTATCAGTATAAGTCCCTAGTAAATCATTTTTACCTGAGAAAGAAGTTGTATAACCTGAGGATGAGAGACGGAGACTCAATGGAAAAGCATTTGAATGCCTTCAATATTGTGGTAAGTCAATTAGTATCTGTTGAGATTAAAATTTCAGATGAAGATAAGTGTATCAATTTGTTGTGCTCTTTACCAAACTTGTGGGATAGTCTGGTTGTGTCCATAGTTTGTAATACAATTTCCTTGAAGTTTGATGAAGTGGTATCATCATTGTTGTCAGAGGACATGAGATGGAAGAACATGGAAGGATAGAGCACAAATTCATTATTTGCAAGAGGAATATCCCATGAAAGAAATAGATCTAAGTACTCAAGTGGAAGATATAAGTCTAAGGGTATATCTAAATCTCCCGGAAAGTTTGTAAAGGTATGCTAGAGATGTGGAAAAGAAGGGCACTACAAGAAGTAGTGTAGATCCAAAATTGAGAAAAAATAAGGGATCTGAAGAAGCTCCTTCTATAGAAGAAAAGACCTCCAAGAAAGAAGGAGGGGATGTGTACTTGGCTTCCTCAAGCACACATGTAGATCATGAGGCATGGTTGGTTGACTCGGGTGCATTCTTTCATATGAATCCCCACAAAAAGTGGTTATATGAATATGAAAGGTATAATGGAGGTAATGTTTTCCTAGGTGATGACTCGATAACTAGAATCATAGGACGAGGAAAATTCAAGTTGAGGCTCATAGATGGAAGGATTAGAACACTACCTAGTGTTCTACACATCCCAGGTTTGGCCAAAAATTTGATTTATGTAATAAAAATGGACGACGCAGGGGTAAAACAATATTTGAAAAGGAAACATGCAGGATGTTTCGAGGAGAAATGGTGTTGTTGAAGGGAGTTCGGTTTGGAAATCTGTATAAGATGCAAGGAAGAACTATTAGTGATGGGTGTAATGTTCCCTTTGTTCTTGATATTGGAGTTGAAGAAGAAAGAACTCCTACAGTCTCTGGAGAAAAGGTTATGATGTGGCATCAAAGACTAGGGCATATCGGAGAGAAGGGTCTTCGACTACTACATGGTAAAGGTATGGTTGAAGGTATGTCTAACTGCTCTTTGGATTTTGATTTCTGTGAACATTGTGTATATTTAAAGCATAATCAGGTAATATTCCCCTCTAGTGCAACGAGGGCAGAAGGGATTTTACAGCTAGTTCACAGTGATGTGTTTGGACCTGTGTTGGTTCCATCATTGGGAAAATGTGTGTACTATGTCTCATTTATAGATGAATTCTTGAGGAATACTTGGATATATTTCCTCAGGAAGAAATCTGAAGGATTTTACATGTTTAAAGAGTTTAAGTCTCTTGTTGAGAATCAAATAGAGAAAAGAATTAAGGTGTTGAGGACAGATAATGGCGGAGAGTTCTGCGGGAATGAATTTGAATAATTATATAAGAAGTTTGGTATATCAAGGCAGAAGACTACTCCATATAAACCTCAGCAGAATGGATTTGCAGAAAGGATGAATATGATGTTGATGGAAAAATAAAGGTGCATGCTCAGTGGTGTCAGGTTAGGGAAAGAATTATGGGTAGAGGCGGTGGGTATTGCATGTTACCTGGTCAACAGATCACCCTCAATAGCATTGGATGAAATGACTCGACAAGAGGTATGGACTGGTAAGAAACCTTCTCTCACACATCTCAAGGTATTTGGTTGTGAGGCTTATGTTCATGTTCCAAAGGAAAACAAGAGTAAGATAGATAAGAAGGATAAAAATTGTATCTTTATTGGGTATAAAAATGGTCTCAAAGGTTATAAGATTTGGAACCCGGAAATTAAGAAGGTTGTTTATAGTCGAGATGTGGTATTTAGAGAAATGAAGGATGTTGTTAAACAGGAATTCCTACCAAGTAAGGAAGAACTAGAGAAAATAGAGTTTGATTTAAAGGATGATGAATCAGACTCTACAAAAGGACAGGAATCAGAAGAAGAATATCCTCATACTCCAGTATTGAGGAGATCAGTTCGAGAAACAAGGCTACCGGAAAGGTATACTCCATCTAACTTTCGTTCAATTTTTTCTTTGTCTATTACTGATGATGATCCTAGAACTGTCAGGGAGGCAGTGGATTAAGAGTATGGATAGATCTAGAAAAAGGCCATGGATGAAGAAATGGCATCCTTGGATAAGAATGAGGCTTGGTATCTAGTGGAGTTGTTGACTGGAATAAATCCCATTTTCAACAAATGGGTATTTAAAAAGAAGTTGAATCTAGAAGGAAAAGTGGAGAAACACAAATCTCAGCTAGTAGAAAAGGGTTATTCCTAGGTTGAGGGAATTGATTTTGCTGAGATTTTTTCTCCTGTTGTCAAGTTAAATTCTATAAGATTTTTGTTATCTATTGTTGTTGCATTTGATTTTGAATTAGAACATATGGATGTGAATACAACATTCCTACATGGGGATCTAGAAGAAGAAATCTATATGAAGCAGCCAGAAGGCTTTGTTGTGAAGGGAAAGAAGGAGTTGTTATGCAAGATGAAAAAGTCCCTGTATGGTTTAAAACAATCACCAATGATGTGGTATCAAAAATTCGATACTTATATGTTGGGACTTGGATTCACAAGAAGCAAAGAGGATCATTGTGAGTATTCTAAATTAATTGGAGATCATTTGATTTATTTGGTCTTGTATGTGGATGACATGTGTCTAATAGGAAACACCAAGGATATTATCCAGGATGTGAAAACTTAGTTGTCCTCTAAATTTGACATGAAGGATCTCGGTGCTTCAAATTTCATTTTGGGCATGGAAATTAAAAGAGATCGGAAAAAGAGGAAACTCTGGTTAAATCAAAGAAAATATGCCGCGACAATATTGCAGAGGTTTAATATGCAGGAATGTTAACCGATAAAGGTCCCTATCCATGTTGGTGTAAATTTATCTGTGGATCAGTGTCCCAAGACACAGGAAGAGGAGGAGGACATGTCTCATGTTCCATGTGCGAGTGCAGTTGGAATTTGGATGTATGCAATGGTATGTACTATACCGGAAATTTCACATGCAATGGGATTTTTGAGCAAGTATATGTCAAAACCAGTGAAGGAGCATTGGACAACAGTAAAAAGGGTTTTCATATATTTGTGTGGAATTGCTAGCTATGGATTGTGCTACCAAGGAAGACTAGGATTGGACAGATTGTTACACATACATGGATTTGTGGCTGCAGACTGGGATGGAGATCTGGATTATAGGAGATCTAAAAGAGGGTATGTGTTTAACCTATTTGGAGGAGAAATTAGTTGGATGAGAAAAAGACAGGTTGTAGTGGCACTTTCAACTATAAAAGCTTAATACATGGCATCCATTCATGCAAGTAAGAAAGCAATATGGTTACAAAGATTGTGTTCAAGTATTGGGTTGGTACAACAAGCTATAAGGATAGATTATGATAGTCAGAGTGCAATTTTTCTGGTGAAGAAACCAACTTATCATTCAAAGACAAAGTATATTGATATTCAATATCACTTTGTGAGAGACATGGTTGAAGAAAAGAAAGTGTTGTTGATGAAGGTGGACACTTTGAAAAATGTTGCAAATTCATTAACAAATTCTGTGAGCACTAAGAAGTTGTCTTGGTGTAGAGGATCCATGGGCATTGTTTCCCTGGATTATTGACTATGTAACCCTGTAACCCCTTGTATGCAAAGAAAACAACAAGTGGAAGAATGTTGGGTATGTGTTATAGTCTTTGCACGACTAGTTGTAGTGTATGCTATGTTGTGTCGAGTGCACAAGGGGGTTTGAGGTTCAGGGGCAACGCCCTCGAGAATTTTTTTTTGCCTCGGGAAACATGTCACATTTTTTCCTCATTTTTCATGTCGCCTCAATTTTCGTGTCCATTGTTGGGCGGTTTTTCGACACATGGTTTTTTTCAATGGTTTTCTATTTCTGGTTAAGGAATTAGGGTTGTTGACTAATCCAGGTCAATGGGTTAGGGTTTTGGATGATGTTGGCTTCTATATGTATATTGTATTGTCAATAATGTATCACTATGAATGAATATAAAATATGTTGGTTTTCTCGATTTGGGTTTCCAGGGGAAAAATCTTTGTGTAATTTGTGTATTTTCCATTGTGACTTTTCTATTCTTTTATTAAAAATCTATTTGCACTAAAATATTTTACAAGGTTAAAATCTACAGATATTTCCCTAACATATCTGAAATTCTTTTTGAAATGCCCATGTCCATTGTAACATCTCCATTATAATCCCATGTTTAATTAATGTTTAATATAAATCTAATGTGTGGTTACAACCAAGCGATGTATATGTGAAATGTATTTCTAAACTTTAATATTAAAATGTGATGTCGGTTTTTGGGGGATACAAATAGAAACGGGGATGAATTAATCCACAAGAGAGGAGATGGTCTAAGAGAATGTTTAAAAGAGGGATCCAAGGGAATTACACATGCCTATTAATCCCACCCATGTTTTTAAATTGTATTATGACTATGTATTAAACTCTATTTTCTCATTGAGTCTCCCCAAAGATAATCATTGAATGCATGTAAGAGGGTGGGTCTGAGAAGTGGCATCCCACAGTTATTAAGAGCATGGGGGTTGAGTACAATCACAGGGGATTCACCTTGTTGACGAATACCTTATCACGTTCATTCATAAAGGGGGTTTTTAAATTGTGAAAAATATATTCAATATATTGTAGGTATTAGGGGGAGTTGTGTGTAGAGTAGGAGGGTTTAGAGATGTTGGGGGGTATAAAAAGGGGTATATTGAAAAAATCAGGGATATCTAGTAAAAATAGAGGTTTTTTATTGGAAAGACGTATTGGGAGGGGGGTTCAACAAAAGGATTTTGGGAGGTATTTATCAATATCATGTAAAATTAGAGGTATTCTTTAATATCCCATGAAGGAACGTGCTATATTATAGGTTTTTTGAGTGGAGACCCCATGAGTACAATCAACTTGGGGAAGTGTGTGAGTCAAAAAAGGAAACCAAAGGAGAGGAAATTTGCATCGACAATTATAACAGTTTTGGATAGTTAAGTTTTTGCATGAACAACAAGAAGAGAGCAGAAAAGAAGAGATTGAAGCTAGAGCATCCATGGAGGGTGAATTCTAGAGCATGTTGGAGAGTATTTGGAATGTTTTGGAGATAAATATTGAAGAGCCTAGTTGTCAAGCCTAAAGAGTGAACTCTGGTGTGAGTTGCACTGTAACAACAAGTGTTTGTTGGTATTTTTCCTAGCAGTGAGATCCCTTGAGTTCCCAGAAGAGATATTTTTGTTTACTTGTGATAGGGAGACCTTGGTAAACGAATGGGATGCCCAAGGGAGTGAGATCAATGAAGGGGTACATCCTTTGGTTTGGGCAGGTCGAGAGGAAGAGAGTTGGTGGAAAATCGTGATAGTTGTAGGAGAATACTAGTGGGTTATGTGATGCAGGAGCATCGCAATTACCAAAGCGAGCATGGAGCCAACGCATGTGTTTTTCTTTTTAACACATGACATATTGCTTTGAAAACTTTTTGGAAATGAAGCGCCAAAACCTTCAAGGAACCATTTATGAAGGAGATCCTTTTGTATATTGTATCATACCTCGAGCCATACACTCTTGTCTGAAGTAGATAGGAGGCATTTAATATAGTTAATGTAGGTAGGTAGGATTTATTTCCAGATTAGACGGTTTTAGATGGAAGGAGGGAAAACGGATATAGACACCCTCATTGTATCATTGTAACATTATTCAGGAGCAAGAAGAGAAGAGCATGCAGAGAATTGTATGAAGAACACCCATGTACAGATGTTGAATTAATAGAAGAAAGTTCTGATTCAAACTCATGGTTGGTGTTGTTTCTCTGTGTTTATTGTTTATGTGCTCATGAATGTTTGCTTCTTGGTATGAATTTGCTTTGTATATGCTGTGCATGTGATTTCATGTTTCAAATTGAAGTCTGAAAGGGAGAGAGAATAAGTTTCAATTATTTCTCTATCTGAGCCAGGAGATTCCTGCAAGGTGTGCAGTTGAATTCATCCGCAAGGAGTGCATTGATGAAGGCTCAGTTAGTTTAACACTTGTTCTCATTCACCCAGAAGTGAGAGTGGGTTGTTGAAGCCGTGCAAGGAGTGTGCAGGCTTAAGCAGAAGCCTCGGTTGTGAATCTGAGCAAAGGAAATCAAAGACTGTTGTTGTAGGAAGTGCGCAGAGTCTGGAAGATTCAACACCTGGGAAGTTGTTGAATGTTGAGCGCAAGGAGTGCGCGCAAGCTCCTCTGAAAGAATCAGAGTGGATAAGCTCAGGACATATAGTACCTTCGTGGTATCGTTAAAAGAGAGCACAGGGGTTTGTGCCGAGGAAGGTTCGAGAAAGAAGTTTCAGGCACAGGCGTTGAAGGGCAAGTGTTGAGGAGGAACACTTAGCCATTCTCGAGAAATCTTCAAGGAGGAGGAATCGACGGTCAAGATTCGCCGGGGAAAAATGAGAAATCTCACCAGCCGTCAGATCTAGCGGAAATTGCGCCAGGGTTAATCCGAGTGTGTAAGGGTTGAAATCCCGCGAGGTCATCGAGATATCGAAGGCGCTGGAGATTTAGAAGTGGAAAGGTTTGAGACCTCTCGAGTCTCGAAACACCGACGGAACCACCACCGTTGATCTCGGAAAGACACGCGTCGGGAATCCGAGAGGATTCGGGGATCGGGGAATTGAAAGCCCCGTGAATTAGTGTAACAGGAATCGCGATATCCCAATACGCGATTTTTCGACGGGTGCAAAGACAGAGTGGGGACCACCAAGGTCAGAGTGGTGTACAGGTGTCGCGCCACACCGAACGATCGTGGATCGGGGTTCGGGAAAAGACAAGTCCCGGAACTCATAGGGTTCGGATTCGCGAACTAGCGAACTCCAATACACTGAGTGGAGGACAGGTGTTGGGAGGTCAACTCTCGCAATAGTCAGTGCCAAGTGGAATCGGGGATCAGAGAATCGGGGATTCTAAGGACGCGGGGTCGAGACACTCTGTTTTCTTGAAGTCCGAAGTCCCGATACAACGGGCATTGCAGTCACAAGGACCGGGAGACCTAGCAGAGGGTGCCATCACAGATCGGGAATCGGAGAACCGAGGAGGCAGGTTCTCGCAACACCATAGGTGCCTATTTTTCGATAGTTGAGAGCCCCGATAAGGCGGGATAAGGTCAGCGTTGACTGACAGGTCATCGGGAATCGAGGTTTGGGAAGGAAGTTGTCTACGGTCTCGAAAGGACCGATTTCTCGACGGGGAAATTCCCGATAAGAGCAAGGAAAGCATTGGCGTTGAACCCCATCGGGTTTTGGATATTTGAAAATCCTGGAGCGTGTCTGTAGGACTCGCGATCACGCGAGGTCCGATTTCCCGATAGGGCAAAGGGAAATCATCGGAAGAGTGATGCAGGAGCATCCACACGTCATCAAGCAAGCCAGCGCGCACGGAGAAAGAACACACAGCTGGACAGTGCCAGCGCGCACATTTTGAAATGCTTGGAAATTGGTGCGCCGTCGTTTGGACGAGGCATTCAAAACCTAACGCAGTTGTATTGTATTAGTAGATAGGGAGGCAT
>ML852744.1:0-20615 GCA_009831015.1 Picea engelmannii | reverse complement strand
GCAAATTGTGTTCGCGTGAAACGCGAACTCCCGAAGTCCGAACTCCCGACATCCGAAAGGAAGAGCATTGACTCTTCGGGCCCGTGAGAAATAGAAGGTCCTGGTGGGCGCAGACGGCTCGGTGAGGGGCAGGTTGCGTCAAAGAGTCTTGTGGGTATTGGAAGGTCCCGATAAGGGATTTGAAGAGCATTTCCTCTCTTCAGGTATTGAAGGAGGAGGTCCTGTGGGAGAAGGCGTGCCCCGGGTGGCGCATTTGCATCAAGTGGTATCAGAGCGAGAAAATTTATTTGTTTTCTGTAGCAGGGAAGAAAGGAAAATTTCACCATGTCGCCAAGGAGAGAAAGACAAGCACATAATCTAGATATGGAGAGGCAGATACATGATCTCAGAGCGATATTAGAAGATATGGAAGCAGCGCAGAGACGCACAGCCAATGCTGGAGATATAAGTGACTCCGAAGGCGAAGTTGAGGCTGAACAACAAGGAGAAGTTGCAGTCGAAGATGCAGCCAATGAGCGACTAATTAAAGCTATCGCCCAGATGAGTTCAAAAACAAAGATGGACATTCCAGTTTATGAAGGGAGTCTGGATGTAGAAGAGCTATTGGACTGGATCCGAGCTCTTGACACTTACTTCGATTATGAAGACATCGAAGAAGATAAAAAGGTCAGGCATACTGTCACAAAATTGAAGGGACACGCAGCATTATGGTGGGACGAACTTCAAGAAGATAGACATTCCAAAGGAAAGCAAAAGATAAAAAGTTGGGATCGAATGATTGTGAAGATGAAGGAAAAGTTCATCCCAAGGGATTATCAAATCACACTGTTCAGGAGAATGCAGAACCTGAGACAGAAGTTGATGATTGTGAAGGAGTATACTAAGGAATTCTATAAGATAAATATCAGAGCAGGTCATCGGGAGAGCGATGATGAAAAGGTTTCCAGGTATATGAATGGATTAAGATATGATATCCAGGATGAGATGAGTATGAAAACCATCAGAACGGTGGAGGATGCGTATCAGATGGCATTGAAAGATGAGGAAAAGCTAATCCGTAAGCCAGGACAGCGAGGCAGAGGTAGGAGCTAGCCAAAAGGTAAGTCAGTTCCCAAGATAGGTTCCAGAAATCCAAAGAAGACTGGAAGAAGCCTCAGACTAGGACAGAGAGAGGTGGAAGTTCACAGCGAGGCCAGCACATTGAACAACAAAGGCAGCAGATAGAACAGAGCGGAGGATACACTGATGATAACACATTTCCTCGTACCAGAGGTAGAGGAAGAGGCAGAGGTGGATTCATCACATGTTTCACGTGTGGAAAGAATGGACACAAGGCAGTTGACTGTCCAGATAGGAAGAAGGATGGAGGAGAAGCTCATATCGCTGAGGCACAGAGGCGAGATGCTGAAGCAAAAGACACAGAAGATGGAAGGTCATTGATTATGCGTAAGGTTCTCTTAACACCCGAGAAGGAGGTGGAGAACACGGCTCAGAGAAACCGACTTTTCAGAACCACATGCAAAACCAAAGACAGGAAGTGCAAAGTTATCGTGGATGGCAGAAGCACAGATAATCTTGTTTCAACCGAGATGGTGGAGAAACTAGAGCTGGAAACAACTGATCACCCGAGTCCATACAAAGTCTCATGGCTACAGAAGGGGCATCAGGTAAGTGTCACTAAATAGTGCTTAGTGGACATCAAGATAGGAGGATACAATGATAAAATACTCTGTGATGTTATTCCTATGGATGTATGTCATTTATTGCTAGGCAGACCATGGCAATATGACAGAAACGTAATTCATGATGGGAAGATGAATACGTATACTTTGGAGAAGAATGGAAGAACACATATGCTACTTCCAATTAAAGATAAAGAAGTAAAACCATAACCGAGGAATACTGTACTTCTCATGAGTGGGAAGGAACTTCTGGCAGAAGTAAAGAAGAAGGAAGATCCAAAATTCTTTGTGGTCAGGAAACCAAAGGTTGTTTTGACCAGCACGAGAGTGGATGATTTGCCGGAAGAAATTCAGGAACTGCTGGAAGAGTTCGCTGATATAGTGGTGGACGAATTACCTCATTCGTTGCCACCGATGAGGAGCGTGAGTCATCATATAGATCTCATACCAGGAGCCAGTTTACCAAACAAAGCTGCGTACAAGTTGACGCCGCAGGAGAACGAAGAGGTCAAAAGGCAGGTGCAGGAACTATTGGATAAAGGACTGATCAGGGAAAGTTTAAGTCCGTGTGTCGTTCCTACGGTACTGAGTCCAAAAAAAGATGGAGGCTGGAGAGTGTGCACTAATTCCAGAGCCATTAACAAGATAACCATCAGGTACAGGTTTTCATTGCCACGGATGGATGACTTGATGGACTGTTTAAGTGGAGCCAATTTTTTTTCAAAGGTTGATTTGAAAAGTGGATACCATCAGATTCGCATGAGGGAAGGCGATGAGTGGAAGACAGCCTTCAAAACCAACGAAGGGTTGTATGAAAGGCTAGTCATGCCATTTGGCTTGACGAATGCACCAAGTACCTTCATGAGGTTAATGAATGAAGTGCTGAAGGAATTCATTGGTAAGTTTGTCATTGTTTATCTGGATGACATATTGATTTTCAGCAAGACAAAAGAAGAGCATTTGAAGCATTTAGCTGCAGTAATGAGGAAGCTACAGCAAGAGAATTTATTGATCAACATGAGGAAATCTTCATTTATGAAGACAGAGCTCATTTACTTGGGATTTTTCATATCGGCGAATGAATTGAAGATGGATCCAAGTAAAGTGGAGGTAATTAAAAATTGGCCATCACCGAGAAATATTTTCGAGGTGAGAAGTTTTCATGGACTGGCTAGTTTCTACCGAAAATTCATCAGGAATTTCAATGGGATTAGCACAACAATGATGGACACAGTCAAGAAAAGACATAAATATTTTCATTGGACTGAAGAGGCAGAGAAGAGATTCAATCTGTTGAAGTGAAAGATCACAGAACAGTCGGTTTTGGTGTTGTCGGATTTTACGAAAGTGTTCCAAGTAAAATGTGATGCAAGTGGATTTGCCATAGGAGCGGTCTTGAGCCAGGAGGACAGACCAATTGCATATTTCAGCGAGAAGCTGGATGAGGCA
This sequence comes from Picea engelmannii, assembly GCA_009831015.1. NCBI lineage: Eukaryota > Viridiplantae > Streptophyta > Pinopsida > Pinales > Pinaceae > Picea > Picea engelmannii. The sequence continues at coordinate 17,484 of ML852744.1, read as the reverse complement.
AAAGTGAATTACTCCACGTATGACAGATAATTTTATGCTATCATACAGGCATTGAAGAAGTGAAGGCATTACTTGATCCCAAAGGAATTTGTTCTGTATAGCGATAATAATGCATTACAGTTTGTGACTCAACATGAGAAGTTGAATCAGAAACACGCTAAATGGGTAGAGTATATGCAGAATTTTACATTTGTAATTAAAGACATTTCAGGTACTGCTAACAAAGTGGTTGATTCTTTGAGCAGGAAGTGTTTGTTGTTGCAGGAGTTCCAAGTCAAAACGTTGGGTTTTGAAAATCTTAGGGACATGTATGCAGGTGATGCGGATTTTGCAGAGGCATATGAAGCAGCTGAGAATCCAATTCTCAAAGACAGAAGCCCATGGATAGATTACATGATCCAAAATGGACTATTGTTCAGAGGAAATCAGTTATGCATTCCAAATTTCTCCATGAGGGAGAATCTGCTAAAGGAGAAGCACAATGGTGGATTAGCAGGGCATTTTTGCCATGACAAAACATTTGCAAAGTTGAGCGAAGCATAATTTTGGCCAGGGATGCGGTCGGAAGTCAAGAAGTTTGTTGACAGATGTAGAATTTTCCAGCATTCAAAGGGCAGGAAGCAGAATGCAGGATTCTATCAATCATTACCCATACCCGAGAGGCCATGGGATGAAATTAGCATGGATTTCATATTGGGATTGCCTAGGACACAAAGAGGACATGATTCAATCTTTGTGGTGGTTGAAAGGTTTTCCAAAATGGCACATTTTATCCCATGCCAGAAGACCAGCGATGCGACTCACATCGCAAATTTGTTTTTCAAAGAGATCGTTAGACTTCATGGTTTACCCAAAAGCATAGTATCGGACAGGGATACGAAGTTCATTGGACATTTCTGGAGGACACTCTGGAAGAAGATGGGGACTAAATTGATGTTTAGTTCTGCCTATCATCCTCAGATGGATGGGCAAACAGAAGTTGTAAATAGGAGTCTGGGAGATTTATTAAGAAGCCCAGTGACAGAGCGCCACAGCAGTTGGGACAACGTGTTGCCACAGGCAGAGTTTGCATACAACGACTCGGTGAACAGGAGCACAGGAAAAAGTCCATTTGAGATTGTATACGGCAGGCAGCCAAGAGGAGTATCTGAACTGAGGGATTCAGAGCAGATAATAACTAAGAGTGCAAGCACTGAGAAATTCGCAGAGGCGATGAAAGAACTTCACAGCAGGGTGAAGGAGCGATTGCTGGAATCAAACCAGGAATATAAGCGCAGAGAGGATCAGCATCGGAGACAACTTCAGTTCGAAGTTGGTGATCTAGTTCTGGCACATCTAAGGAAGAAAATGTCCCCAAGGGGAACATACAACAAGCTCAAAATGAAGAAAATTAGGCCATGTAGAGTCCTAAAGAAATTGGGAGAAAATGCTTATGAGATTGAGTTACCAGATGAGATCGGAATATCTCTGACATTCAATGTCTCAAACTTATATCCATATAAGGTTGAGGAAGCAGGATCTGGAAGTGATGAACAGCTAGAAATCCAGTGGCAGAAGCAGATGTCGATTACAGAAAAGCCACAGATGGAGCGTATACTTGATAAGAGGGTAAGCAAAAAGACCAGACGGAAGCAATACTTCGAGTATCTGATCAAATGGAAAAACCACTCAGTGGAATATGCCAACTAGGAGACTGAAGCAGTGATTCAAAAGCATGGACAGACTGTGCAGGATCTCATGGACAGGAGCCCATGAAATCTTTCAAGCAAGGGAGTATGATGCAGGAGCATCGCAATTACCAAATTGAGCGTGGAGCCAGCGCATGTGTTTTTCTTTTCAACACATGACATATTGATTTGAAAACTTTTTGGAAATGAAGCGCCAAAACCTTCAAGGAACCATTTATGAAGGAGTGCCCTTTGTATATTGTATCAGACCTCGAGCCATACGCTCTTGTCTGAAGTAGATAGGAGGCATTTAATCTAGTTAATGCAGGTATGTAGGATTTATTTCCATATTAGACAGTTTTAGATGGAAGGAGGGAAAACGGATATAGACACCCTCATAGTATCATTGTAACATTATTCAGGAGCAAGAAGAGAAGAGCATGCAGAGAATTGTATGAAGAACACTCATGTACAGATGTTGAATTAATAGAAGAAAGTTTTGATTCAAACTCATGGTTGGTGTTGTTTATCTGTGTTTATTGTTTATGTGCTCATGAATGTTTGCTTCTTGGTATGCATTTGCTCTGTATATGTTGTGCATGTGATTTCATGTTTCAAACTGAAGTCTGAAAGAGAGAGAGAGAATAAGTTTCAATTGTTTCTCTATCTGATCCAAGAGATTCCTGCAAGGTGTGCAGCTGAATTCATCCGCAAGGAGTGCGTTGATGAAGTCTCAGTTAGTTTAACACTTGTTCTCATTCACCCAGAAGTGAGAGTGGGTTGTTGAAGACGTGAAAGGAGTGTGAAGGCTTAAGCAGAAGCCTCAGTTGTGAATCTGAGCAAAGGAAATCAAAGACTGTTGTTGTAGGAAGTGCGCAGAGTCTGGAAGATTCAACAACTGGGAAGTTGTTGAATGTTGAGCGCAAGGAGTGCGTGCAAGCTCCTCTGAAAGAATCAGAGTGGATAAGCTCAGGAGGTATAGTACCTTCGTGGTATCTTTAAAAGAGAGCACAGGGGTTTGTGTTGAGGAAGGTTCGAGAAAGAAGTTTCAAGCGCAGGTGTTGAAGGGAAAGTGCTGAGAAGGAACACTTAGCCGTTCTCGAGAAATCTTCAAGGAGGAGGAATCGACGGTCAGGATTCGTCGGGGAAAACTGTGAAATCCCGTCAGCCGTCAGATCTAGCGGAAGTTGCGCCAGGGTTAATCCGAGTGCGTAAGGGTTGAAATCCCGCGAGGTCATCGGGATATCGAAGGCGCCGAATATTTAGAAGTGGAAAGGTCTGATACCTCTCGAGTCTCGAAACACTGACGAAACCACCGCCATTGATCTCGGCAAGACACGCATCAGGAATCTAAGAGGAGTCGGGGATCGGGGAATTGAAAGCCCTGTGAATTAGTGTAACGGGAATAATGATATCCTGATACGCGATTTTCTGACAAGTGAAAAGACAGAGTGGGGACCACCAGGGTCAGAGTGGTGTACAGGTGTCGCGCCACACCGAACGATCGCGGATCGGGGTTTGGGAAAAGACAAGTCCCGGAACTCATAGGGTTCAGATTCGCAAACTCGCGAACTTTGATACACCGAGTGGAGGACAGGTGTTGGGAGGTCAACTCTCGCAAGAGTCAGCGCCAAGTGGAATCGGGGATCAGAGAATCGGGGATTCTAAGGACGCGGGGTCGAGACACTCTGTTTTCCCGAAGTTCGAAGTCCCGATACAAAGGGCATTGCGGTCACATGGACCGGGAGACCTAGCAGAGGGTGCCATCACAGATCGAGAATCGGAGAACCGAGGAGGCAGGTTCTCGCAACACCATAGGTGCCTATTTTTCGATAGCTGAGAGTCCCGATAAGGCGGGATAAGGTCAGTGTTGACTGACAGGTCATCGGGAATCGGGGTTTGGGAAGGAAGTTGTCTACGATCTCGAAAGGACCGATTTCCCAACGGGGAAATTCCCGATAAGAGCAAGGAAATCATTGGCGCTGAACCCCATCGGGTTTCGGAGATTTGAAAAGCCCGGAGCGTGTCTGTAGGACTCGCGATCACGCGAGGTCCGATTTCCCGATAGGGCAAAGGGAAATCATCGGAAGAGTCATGTGGGTATTGGAAGGTCCCGATAAGGGATTTGAAGAGCATTTCCGCTCTTCGGGCATTGAAGGAGGAGGTCCTGTGGGAGCAGGCGTGCCCCGGGTGGCATGTTTGCATCATTATGGGAATTTCTAAGCTGTGAGTGGACAGTTAGAGACCACCCTCTTTTATGTATTACTAGCCCCATCTCGGGGGTGAATTGTTATTGATACTTGGAACAACAAATATATGGTTGGGTGGAACATCCATCCCAAGCAGTTGGTTGCACAACTATTTTAAAATGTAAGTGTTATCTTGTTGTTGTGTTATTTTATGTGTTTAATTGTTGTGTTGTTACTCAATGTATGAGAATGGTTTACACGCTACTACATGAGTTATTAGCTACATTCATGCTTGTTTAAAAAAATTTAGATGCATTTACTAAATGGTATCAGATAATAGTTAGATTTGAATGTAATTCATAGTTGATAAGCTACATGAAATCATTTAGAAAAAAAAAATTGTTTTTATGAGTATTATGCATGTAATGGACCTCAGTTGAGTTGAGGAACATTACATTATGGTATCAGAGCCTCTAGTTCAAACATCGGGCTTGCATCGGCCAAAATGAGTGCAAGTTGGGAAAATTCACTGTTACATATTTCGATCTGTGGGGATTTGGGGAAAAACAATGAAAATTTAAAGAGAGCCCCAAATTCGTGAGAAAAAATCAAGTTTAAAGGAATCAGGTCGACTGTCTAAGAGGTTTAATGGATTTATTAGTTAAAATTTGACCTGGAAGATTGAAAATCATGTTTTAATAGTCGTTGTAGAATTGGGCAAAGTTCAGTGACTCGATGACCGAGATCACATTTGATCTCGAGATCAACGACCCAAATTCATTTTAATAAATTTAAAAACTTATAAGGTTTTTTTCATTTGAAAGGTGAAGTATATCAATGACCAAGATTAATTTTCTATGATTGGGAAAATGAAACAGATTGACGGTCTAGATTGATTTTCGATCATTAGCAAGTTGGAGTCAGTCGATGGTCAGGATTTTCTTTTGAAGCTTTGAAAATAGAAAAAATTGATAGTTGAGACTCATCGAAATAGTTGAGAGAAGTTCGTTAGATCAACGACCAAGATCATTTTTAATGGCACATCGATGATCCAAATTCATCTGAGATTTGGTAAAAAAATTCTAAGTGTTGGAGTTGGCCAAGAGAATTCGTCGATGAATGATGGTCGGGTGTTAGACGATTCAACGAAGTGTTTCAATCGATCAATAGAAAGCGTCAATGGTCGATGATTGAATAGGCCAAGTTGGTGATGTGTCGGTCCATCCAAGAGAAGTTGTCAATGGTCGATGAAGGAAAGAGGGTGATGATGTGTCATGCCACGTCAACATCCACGTGTCATGCCATGTCAAACAAAGTGCCATGTTAAATTCTATGTGTCATGCCATGTCAAACAAAGTGTCATGTTAGAGTCTAATGGAAGAAGAGGAAGGCAGGAACATGTAACTGTGAGAAGCATGCGTAGAGAATTGCATAGCTATAGAGTAGATAATGAAATAATTATGAAGGCTCAGGAAGAGATATTTCAAATTTTGAATATGTTGCATAAGAATGTTAACAAATACTCTGGCACTAATCAAGAAGCTAGTGTTAAACAAGTGACTGCATCCAAATCCCATAGCAGAAAATCATGGGAGTGACAGACATTCAAGAAGAATGACCATGCACCATCAATCTTGAAAGAAATCCACCATAATAACTCATGCAAGTTTAGGGCCAGTGAGCAACCCAAGTGTGTCTCCAGTCTGGGGAAAAGAAGAAGAATTGAGGTAGACATCTTGTAAGGTGAACTCAATAAAATCAAGCCACCAACTTTCAATGGTGAGCACAAGGAGGGAAAAGAGGTCGAAGCCTCGCTATTAGAAATAAATAAATATTTATAACTGCATGATTACCCCTCAAGAGTAGAAGCTATAATTGCAACCTACCACTTGCAAGGAAAGGCAGCCATGTGGTTGGACCAGCTTAAGCAAGCCAAGCACCTTGATGAGAAGAAGATCCCGTGGAGGTAGTTCAAAGGATATTTCCAAGATAAATATTTGTTCGAGCATTATTATAAAAGGAAGATGAAAGAGTTCTTTGAACTCAAGTTGGGAAGCATGACAATGGATGAATATGAGAAGAGGTTCCTTGAATTGTTGAAGTATGTTGACTTTATAAAGGATAAAAAAGTCAAAATCCAAATGTTTCTAAATGGATTACCCTCCTTCTACAGTGAAAAGATACCATATGATAACTCCAATATTTTGGAGGAATCCATAAGGAGAGAAAAGCATCTTTATGAGCAGATTAGGGGAAGGTCAGTTTTCCAAAAATCTTGGAATGACAATATGAAGGGTAAAAGGGACCAAAGGAAGAAAGGTTTTAAGCCACCCTTTTTCAAGAATAACTCCCAAGCAAATTAGCAAGGTCAAGGTTAGTCAACCCAAAATGAGCACAATACGACACATTCATTTGGGAAAAGGCCAAGGCAACAACTTGTACAATGTTGGGGATGTGAGGGAAATCACTTATATAGGGACTACCCTCACAAAAGATAAAGAATGAGTACTATCCACAACATCCAAGAGGTTGGAACAGTGGAAGACATGTTAGGAAACATGTCAAGGATTTATGCATCCTTTGACAAGAAGCAAGAAGAGAATCAATTTCCCATGATTGAAGTGGAAGGTAAGATTAATAACCAACCCATAACAATTTTAATTGATTATGGAGCTATCCATAGTTACATAAACTCTAACATTGTTGAAATATTTCAGTTGCAAAGGAGTAAGCATAAGAAATCTTGGTTAGTTCAGTTAGCCATTGGGGCTAAGAGGAAAATCAATGAGATAGTTAAATATTTTCTGCTAGACATGAATGGACTTAGCACAAAGGTGGATTTGAACATCATTCCATTGGGTTCATATGATTTCCTAATTGGCATGGATTGGTTAGAAAAACATTGATGTCCTAGAATGTTACAATAAGAAAATCACTTTTCTTGATGAAGAAGGGAATCAAGGCAAGGTTTAAGGCATTCTAAGAGTTGTAATTGTTAGAGAGATTTCAGCTATGCAGTTGAAAAATAGCTTTAGGAAGGGAAGTCATATTTTTGCATCCCATATGGAAGATGCAGCCAGAGAAAAAGTGGAAAACATTGAAGACCATCCAATTTTAAGGGATTTTGAAGATGTTTATGGAGAAATACCAGGAATGACACCAAAGAGAGACATTGATTTCTCTATTGATTTGGTGTCAAGAGATACCCAGTGTCCAAGACACCATATAGGATGGGCACACCAAAGTTTAAAGAGTTATAGATGCAACTTGAAGAGATTTTGAAGAAGGGGTATATACGCTCAAGTGTATCACCTTGGGGTGCTCTAGTTTTTTTGTTGAAGAATAAAGATGGAACCTTAAGGTTATGTATTGATTTCATACATCTAAACAAGGTCACCATAAATAAATAAATACCCTTTTCCAAGGATTGATGATTTATTATATCATTTGAAGGGTGCACGGATATTTTCAAAGATTGACTGGAGATTAGGTTATCATCAAGCGAGGATAAAGGAAGAACACATTAGCAAGACAACATTCAGGACAATATATGGGCATTATGAATTCCCGGTAGTGACATTTGGACTATCAAATGCCCCATCTATTTTTATGTGCTTGATGAATGGAGTGTTCAAGGAATACCTAGACAAGTTTGTAATTGTGTTCCTAGATGATATACGTATCTACTCTAATTCATATGAGGAACATGAGAAACGTTTAAGAATGGTGTTGCAAGTTTTAAGAGAGCATAAGTTATATGTCAAGATAAGTAAGTGCATCATTTATCAAAAGAAGATTCACTACTTAGGGCATATAATTTCAGCAGAAGGGATAGTAGTTGATCCTGAGAAGATAGATGCCATTAGAGGATGGCTAGTGCTAAGAAATTTGACAGAGGTCAAATTAGTCATTGATCTTTCTAGTTATTACTGAAGATTCATAAAAATATTCTTAAACATTGATTTCAAGCCCAATCACTTTGTTGTAAAAGAACGGAGTGAAATTTGAATGGACTCCCAAGTGTGAAGAGAGCTTTCAACAATTAAAAGACATCTTGACAAGTGTGAAAATATTGAATATTGTAGATACTGATGAATATTTTGTTATGTGCATTGATGCATGCAAGGAGGGGCTCAGTGGAGTCCTTACACAAAAGGATTATGCAGTATGCTATGAATCCATAAAAATAAAAGATCATGAGAAGAATTATGCTACCCATGACCTAGAATTATCAACCATTGTACATGCATTAAAAATGTGGAGACATTACCTCATGGAGAGAAAATTTGAGCAAGGAAAAACCATTGTAGTCTGAAACATTTGTTTGCACAACCAACACTAAATGTCAGAGAAACTAGACGGCTTGAATTTCTTAATGAATATGACTTTGAAATTAAGCACATTAAAGGGAAGGAGAATCAAGTGATTGATGCACTCAGTAGGAGAGTACATGAGATTCATATTGCAGCCATTAGCATGTACAGAATTTATCTGAAAGATAAAATTATTGCAATGGAAAATTCATATCAACACTATTTGAAAATAAAATAAATATTACAGCAAGGTAATTTTCAGCAGAAATTTAATTATTATGAGCTAAAGGAAGATGGAATTCTCATGTACAAAGGAAAAGTATATGTGTCAAATTCCAATGAGCTGAAAAATGCAGTGCTAATGGAATTGCACAATGTGTCATATATTGGGAACCCATGATATCAAAAGACAATTGCAGTTGTAAGAAGCCAATATTTTTGGCCTGCAATGAAGAAAGAAGTTGCTAATTATATATCCATATGTCTAGAGTATTAGAAGTTGAAAACTGAGCATAAAAATCCAATCAAGTTATTGCAGCCATCGCTCATTCTAGAAAGGAAGTGGGAAGTTGTAATAGTGGATTTTATTACAAATCTACCTATAACAATGAAGCAACATGATTCCATCATGGTGGTGGTGGATAAATTAAATAAGGTAGCACATTTTATTCCATTGAAGACTACACACAAAGGCAACAAATATTGCAGATATCTACATGAAGAAGTTTCTAGGCTACATGGACTGCCTAAGGAAATTGTTTCGGACAAAGAACCAAAGTTTACATCCAAATTTTGGAAGGGTTTGTTCAAAGGCTTTGGAAAAAATTATATCCATTTAGTTGAATTTTCTTACAATAATGGGTATCAAGTTTCACTAAAAAAGAGTTTATTTCAAACATTGTATGGCAGAAACACACCAGTGAGTTAGGATAATCCAACAGACAGAGCAATTGTTGATCCATATTTTTTGAAGGAAATGGAAGAGAAAATGGAAAATATCAAGTAGAATTTAAAGGCTTCCCAGGATAGGCAGAAAAGCTATGCAGATAAGAACATAGTTTTTAGATATTTTAAAGTGGTTGAACATGTGTTTTTAAAAGTGAACGTGAAAAGAAATCCGCTAAGATTAGGAAACTTCCCAAAGTTGGCAGCAAGATATTGTGGACCTTTTGAAATATTAAAAAATATAGGGCTAGTTGCATACATGTTAGCATTACATGTGTCCATGAGAGTGCATAATGTATTTCATTTGTCATTATTAAATAAATGTGTACCTAACCCTAACCACATGATTAATTGGACTGTGATCCAAGTGGATCAAGAAGAGGATTTCCGGGTTGAACCAGTATAAATCCTAGACCAAAACGTCAAAGTGCTCAAGAAAAAATCCATAGGGTTGGTAAAGGTTCGATGGAATTTCTATAGTATTGAATATGCTACACGGGAGCATGAAGAAAACATGTGAGAAGAATGGTGCATTCCTTAGAGTATCCCTGATAAATGAATGGTGCATTCCTTGGAGTAGCGAGTTGAGAGGAATATGAGATTTTGGTTGGAACTGTTGTTGGAGTTGTAAAATTTCATAATTTTATTTCTTAAAGTATTGTGATGTAATTTGTATATGTATATTGGCATAGAGTATGTACTGAGGATGGTGCACAATTGTAAGGGAAGTGGAATGTAACATCCCCTCTATAATCCACAGTTTAATTAATTTTTAATGTAGATATAATGTGTGGCTACGGCCAAGCGATGCATATGTGAAATGTATTTATAAATTTTAATAATAAAATGTGATGTTAGCTGCTAGGGGATACATATAGAGATGGGGGATGAATTTATTCACAAGAGAGGGGAGGGCCTAGGATAATTCCTAAGAGAGGGGTCCAAGGGAATTACCCATGTCTATTAATTCCACCCATATTCCTAAATTTCACTATGATTATCAATTAAAATCTATTTTTTTTATTGAGTGTACCCAAAGCCAATCATTGAATTCATGTAAAAGGGTGGGTGTGAGAAGTCACATCCTATATTTATTAGGAACATAGGGGTTGAGTACAATTATCTTGGGGAAGTGTGTGAGTCAAGAAAGGAAGCCAAAGGAAAGGAAATTTGCATGGGCAGATACAACAGTTTTGGACAGTCAAGTACTTTTTGCATGAACAACAAGAGGAGAGCATAAAAAAAGAGATTGAAGCTAGAGAATCCATGGAAAGCGAATTCTAGAGCATGTTGGAGTGAATTTTGATCGTTTTGGAGCTGAAGATTGAATAAACAAATTTCCAGGCATGAAGAGTGAACTCTAGTGTGAATTGCACTATAACAATAAGTGTTTATTGTTGTTTGTTGGTAGTTTTCCTAGCAGCTAGATCCCTTGAGTTCCCAACAAAGAGATCCCTAGTTACTGGTGTCAGAGAGACCCTGGTAAACAAATGAGATGGTCGAGGGACTAATATTGGTGAAGGGGTACATTCCTTGGGTTGGGAAAGTTGAGAGGAAGAGATCTGGTGGAATATCAAGATAGTTGTAGGAGAATACAAGTGGGTTATGAGAATTTTTGAGGTATGAGTGGACAATGAGAGACCACCATATTTTGTGGATTTCTAGCCCCAGATCAGGGGTGACTTATTGTTGATATTTGGACCAAAAAGTATATGGTTGAGTGGAACGTCCATCCCAAGTAGTTGGTTGCACAACTATTTTAAAAGATAAGTGTTTTATCTCATTATTGTGTTATTTTGTGTGTCTAATTCTTGTGTTGTTACTCAATGTATGAGAATGGATTACATGTTGTTGTGTGAGTTATTAGTTGCATTCATGCTTTTTTTAAATGTTTTAGGCGCATTTATTAAATGGTATCAAATAATAATTATATTTGTATGTAATTAGTAGTTGATAAGCTACAAGAAATCAGTTAGCGGAAATTTTTTATTTTTATGAGTATTTTGTACGTAATGGACCTCAGCTAGGTTGGGGAATGTTACATCCATATTCCATCCAATCCCATGACTGACACCCAATTTGGAATTTTCAAACTTCAATATGATTTCTTTACCGAAACCATATAGTTAGGCCTAGTTTGAGGACTAGACAAAAAACCTGACTCGTATAGCATGTAACCCCAAAAGTATGGTGAACCAAAGTCTAAAATTTTCATCTCAGATACTTATATGTTTCTTCTTTATAACCCCACAAGTCCCATGCCAGTATAATATTTAAAAAATAAATAGAGGAAATGGTAAGATGACTCATTTGAAGGATCCAAACCTAGGACCATCCACTCTAATACCATATGTTATGACTCAAATAAACCAGTAAGCATAAAAAAACACCAATGTCAATAATCTCACACCTAGAATAAGTGAGTGAGTGAATAATAAGCCTCTTTTAGGGGGAAACTTACAATTACAAGATATCCAAATGCACAACATGAGATGACTATTCAAATGAGTCTTCTTTATTTATAAATAGGAGATAAAAAAACATAAAGTATCTTACATTGTGGGCCAAACCAAGTATAACTAATATAGTAGGGGGTCGCTTGGCAAGTAAGTGCCACATACTCATTGATTACCAACTTATAATAGTTTATGAGCTAACTTGAATTGTATGATCTATTTTTCTTTGTTCTCTGCCTTCCTAAATGATTGTTGAAAAAGAAAAGAATTATTACATAATATAATTGTTCGTGTCTGTTCACTTGCACTTCCTTTATTTTGGTGGTGAATTGAATTCCATCACTTGCATTGATTCCCTTCTATAATATTGATTTGTTTTTTAGAGAAGTTGAACAAATTGAAATTCCCTTGATGGTGGGGTAGGTTTGATGGCAACCTTGTCAATTGGGTTAGCTCAACTAGTTGGGAAGAATGTTTTTTATCCTCCCCACCCAAGTTCAATATGTTGAGCTCTTACTGAGTATATTCATGTAAGGGTTTACCCTAGGTACCATCCTTGAAATAAGGGGAAGTACTCAGGGGTTTTCCCTAGGATTTGTAACCTAGAAAAAAAAAGATCCAATGGTAGGGTAGGTTCATAGATGAGGGAATAGACTTTGTGATCAAAATATTTTTCCCACAAACAATGAGGTCTCATACATCAATTTGACATCTAGCTACATCATGATATGAAATTGTAATATTATTATTATTATTATTATTATTATTATGAATGAGGGTTAAGATGCAAACAAGAAAAAAATAAATGACAATAAGTACCAGATAGTTTTGAGCACTAAATAATTCATGGATGAATCAACCTTTTAAGCTTTGAACATTGTTGAGAACAATTCAAAATGAGTAGCATTTTTAGTCTTTGTAGCCCCTTAGATGGCTTGTGGAAAATAAGTATGAATTTTTAATAGTTTTGTGCATGTGATTACAAACCAATTTCGTGGTCAATGCAATTTCTAGTGTGGTTTTGTCTTGATCATTGTACCTACAATGTTAGGCCATTGTTGTGGTCCCGTGTAGTTTTATGGTTGTAAAAATGTAGTTTATTATGTCCTTAAGGCACCAACATTGTATATATAAGTACTATTTTCCCCCTTTGAGAGGATGGGTGAGTTCTAAAGTATATACCAATGTTACGAAGGAGCACTCCAAGGGTTCCTCTCTCACTCCAAAGATAACAGTAGCATCATCTGCTCGTTGCATGCCTAAGCATGCTTCAGGATAATTTTGGGAGCATGCTCCAAGGACACTCATGCACACACCTAGGACCACACACACACATATAAAGCACTCTTAGCATCACTCTACTCCCACTATTTCCCTGGGAAGGACTGCTCCTTACTCCTACTCCCTCACAACACTAGTATAGACTATAATATATATTGATTTCTAGCTTCAAGCTAATAGAGAGTTTTCCACTTATTTTTTGTTTTATTAATATGATTAATTATAGTTTATTGATCTTTCTATTTTTTGTATGTGCCATTTGTGTTGATATTTGGCACAATGATGTCAACAATTGTGTGATATCCACATGTGTAATACCCTAGTTTTGGACCCTTAGATTAGCAATGTATTTTTGTTTATATGATGAAAGGGTCAGAGAACCTAGCAATGTAATACTTTGAATAATAATAATAAATGCATCACCAATTGCATATGAATAAGGATAGAGTCACAGGGGCAATGATTCCACAAAAAAAGGGGGCTAAAGGGGCTAATCAAAATTATAATATTTTTCAAACCCATCTAGGAATTAGTTGGAAAAGTGGTTACGTGAGCTTCTTGGGGGAGCCATGTCACTACCAACAAATCCCTATGATTTGCTCCCTTTTTTGCTTCCAAAGATTTTTTTAGTGTATTTTTCTCCAATTTTTTGAAAACGTCGATGCTATTTATCGGGATGGTGTTATTTCTGGCATTTTTTGCACCAACCAAAATATGTATGCACTAAATTAGGCGTTAATATTGCCAGAAATAACGTAGGATTTAGCATTGGATTTAGCATTGGATTTAGCATCGGATGTTCCTAAATAGTCAATTAGTTGAGGTGTTGGGGGTTAATTGGATAGGGGCTTTGAGGATTATGGGATTTAGGGATTTGGGCTACATGGATTAGGGGTTAGGGTTTAAGGGATTAAGGGTCAAGAGATAAGGGATTTGGCGCTTATGGTTTAGGTAGTTTAATGGTTACTGGCTTAGGGATTATGGCCTAGGGGATTAATGTTTAAGTGCTTAGGGCATATGGGTTTATGGATTAAGGAATTAGGGATTAGGGTTTAAGTGTTTAAGGGTCAATGGATTAGGGGTTAGGGGATTTATGGATTTTGTGTTAAGGGATTAGTGATTAACTAAGGTTGAGGGCTTAAGGGTTTATGGATTAGGGCTTAAGGCTTTAAGGGTCAATGACTTAGGGGTTAGGGAATTTAGGGCTTTGTCGAAACTCTCTTGAAATTTCATGGAACACATTCCAACATGCCCATCACCAATGGCATCCACTGATGTCACACGGTGAGCAGTGAATGGGGCCAACATTGAAATTTCTTCAAACGGTTCCTGTATGCATTGAAATTTGACATGGTTAGACTAGACACATGCCGTGACAGTATGAGAGGCTTTTAAGACTCAAGTATGCCTGATGTCCCCGCATAATATTTGAGATCGTCCATGTTTGCATCAACGTTCATCATGTAGTCTCATTATCATCATTCATCATTCACATCTATGTAATGTTTTTTGAAACTCTCTTGAAATTTCATGGAACATATTCCAACACGCCCATCACCAATGTCATCCACCAATGTTGCATGGTGAAAAATGAATGGGGCCAATGTTGAAATTTCTTCAAATTGTTCCTACATGCGTCGAAATTTGACATGGTTAGACTAGACACATGCCTTAATGATATGCATGGGTCTCAAGATTGAAGGATATTGTCTGTCGTCCTCGCATAACCTTTGAGCTCATCCACATTTGCATCAACATTTATCATGTAGTCTCATTGTCATCATTCATCGTAATTCCCATCTATGGAATATTTTTTGAAACTCTCTCGAAATTTCATGGAACGTCTTCGACCAACACGCCCATCACCAATGTCATCCATCGACGTCACACAGTGACCAATGAATGGGGTGAACATTGAAATTTCTTCAAATTGAACCTGTATGCATCAAAATTTGACATGGTTAGAGTAGACACATGCCTTGATGGTATGCAAGGGTTTCAAGGCTCAAGGATGCCTAATGTCCTCGCATAATATTGGACATTGTCCATGTTTGCATCAATGTTCATCATGCAGTCTCATTGACATCATTCCTCATTCCCATCTATAGAATATTTGTCAAAACTCTCTTGAAATGTCATGGAACTTCTTCCAACATGCCCATCACCAATGTCATCCATCGACATCGCATGGTGAGCAGTGAGTGGTGCCAACATTGAAATTTCTTCAAATTGTGCATGTATGCGTCAAAATTTGACATGGTTAGACGAGACACATGCCTTGACAATATGTGATGGTTTCAAGAGTCAAGGATTCCTGACATACACACATAATAATCAACATCCTCCATGTTTGCATGAAACAACTTCATTATGCGGTCTCATTTTCATCATTTGTCATTCCCATCTACATAATATTGGTTGGAACTCTCTTGAAATTTCATGGAATGTCTTCCAACATGACCATCTGCAATGTCATCAACCGACTCGACATTGTGAGCAGTGAATGGGCCAACGTTGAAATTTCTTCAAAATGTGACGATATGCATTGAAATTTTACATGGTTAGACTAGGTGAATGCATTGGTGGTATGGGAGGGTTTTAAGACTCAGTGAAATCATTGAGAATGCATATTCATGTTTTGATATGAAATAGGAAACTAAAATTGAGCTTTAATTTATTAATAATTCTAAGTGATTAAAATATTTTATTTTGTTTAATTATTTTATTTTTAGTTCGTAATAA
This sequence comes from Picea engelmannii, assembly GCA_009831015.1. Lineage (NCBI taxonomy): Eukaryota > Viridiplantae > Streptophyta > Pinopsida > Pinales > Pinaceae > Picea > Picea engelmannii. The sequence continues at coordinate 1,891 of ML852744.1, read as the reverse complement.
AACTTAATAAAACATTATGCCCAACATTAAAATGTAAACAATATAAAAATAATGAAGTGAACAAATTTGCTTATTCAAATCATTGTGAGATATGTGCATTAATATTTTATTAATTTTTGTGTCTTCATGAACATGTGTTGATACAAAATGAATGGAAGAAGCATCTAAGTAATCCTATTTTTTCTGCCAACAATTCATACCATATCTTGAACACTTTAAGGATATTTCAATAGGTAATTTGTATTGACAAAAATAATATTGAACCATTTCAAAGTTTAGGCCATAAGAATCATCATTTTTTAAACATGGATTACAAATAACTCTGAAAATTTAGAAGTCTTGGTCATTAACATCATTGTCTGCAACATTGTAACTAGTGTATCATTGCCAATGTTCATATAATCTTTCAAGTAGTTCATATTATCGTCATCCTCATCTTGACCTGCATCATCTTCATCATCATTGAAATTTGACTGTAGACCATCCATATTGTTACCAGATGTATGTGGATCATCATTTTCTATATCATCCATATTGTTGTCTTCCATAACATCATCTAACTCTGGATTTTTGTCTTCTTGTGCCTAAACATAACCATCTTCAGCATCATCATGGATGTCAATTTCTTCGATGTTCTCTAATCCCTATCTCTCATTTTGTTGGCCATCATTGTTTTGATCAATATCCACCAATGCATCATCAAATACATGCCTTAATCTTGGATCATAATGTATGACAAACATCCATTTTCGGTCCAAAATATCTTCATAGAAAAATACATGCACATGAATGAGTCCATACATATATTAGACATATGTTATAACAATTTTATTGATTATAAATAAACACATGTATATATTTTCAATAAAAAATGTATTAATAGATTATTGATTATTATCGCTTCTTGTTTGAGTTAAAGAAATACTTGCTCACAATGAATTGGTAGAACATAAGGCTCCTTATCCTCCGGCAGGAACCTTGATAAATATATAGAAAACAATCCACTATGGGTATCATATCTTTGTGTCCTCTCAAATTCTTCATACCATCTACACTTAAAAATACAACATTTAAAATAGAGGTCATCCAACTCAATAATTTCTTGTATTTTCCTAACATATTGTAGATTTACTTCAATAATATTCTTATCTTTTGAGCTTGATCGACTGAATTTCTTGAAGTCGACCATGATGCCACAATTGAAGGATTGTCTCTTTACATCTACAAGTTCTACATGATAATGTCAACCATATGCCCACATTGTTGGATATTTCCTTGCCTGTGAAATACCATTTATTTTGGTTAAAACAAATATAATGATGAATATTAAAATAGTTAATAATGTCAAAATTGTAAGGAAACAACATTTTTTAAAATTCCAATTGTACCTTTCTTTCACATCCTTTAGACATGTTGATTTCATCTTCTGTTATGTTTGAATATATACTTGCATCTTCTCTTTCATTTTGAATTTGTTCGTTAACCCATTCTAGTGTGCAATATTTGCCCCATTCCCCTTGCAGATCAATAGGAAATGGGGTATTCCTTGGGTTAGATCTCTTAAATTGTCTCATTGATTCTAACACGTCTTCTCTCTTTTTATCATACAAATCAATCCATTTGTTCATAAAGTCCATGTGGTACAGAATGAACTTTTCAAGTATAGCCCTTTCATCTACACCTATTACATGTCAACATGTTTATTTCAAACTCCAAAGGCCATTTTGTTAATTTAACAAATAAACTACGGAGTAAATTAATAATTGCAATAAAAACAACCACAATGATAATAATTTTACTTACTAATTTCTACTTGAACACCATTAGATTGTGGTTTTTCTCCATAGCATTGCCAATACCATTGCATTTCCAATACCAATACCATTGCATT
>ML852743.1:2706-30306 GCA_009831015.1 Picea engelmannii | reverse complement strand
ACAGAGATTTTAATGTTGTTTCAATTTGGTCTTAAGAAAGAGTAATTTTTACTTTAATAATAAAATAGAAATGCAAACAGAAGGCCCTTTCCCATAACAGTGTTATTTTTAAATAAAAGATGAGGATGAAAGAATAACATTAAGCTGCAGATACGTAAGGTTCCTGTCCATGGAAAAATCACACATACACAGAAGAAGATATTAGTATGGAACTAACTGACATAGTGTAAATAAACATATAATTATGTAAATGCAAATTGGTCTTACATCCGCTGATAGTTGGTGCAGAGGAAAGACAATAACCAATTATAGAAAGGTGAAATCCCTTCGTTATAGTAGTGGTCGTACTAAAGTATAGCGATACACATCAATTATGAGAAGTGGAATGAAATGAAACATGAAGCATAAAGAAAACAAACTTGCAATACAGTCGGGACAGAATCGGGAATCTTCAAATTTGCTTGTATTAACTTCTTAATGCAAAAAACTCTATTACAATCAGTACAAAAAAGGTCCAGCCCCTTCTTCTTATTTTTGTGATCTATTTATACAAATTTTCCCTCAGTTTCGAAACCCAATGGTTTCATAAATTCAGTTACAAACGAGATGAGCCAATTCACTCCACCTCTCCTACTCTATTTTCAAAAAGTGTCAGGTGCTTGCCTTTGCGTGATTCGTTGCATATGATACATTTGTCCACAAACTAGGATACAAGCTGCGAAGGTTCCGCTTGACAGCTGGGAGGAGAGAAATCGCTCCATCTCTTCTACTCTATCTTCAAAAGGTGCCAGGCGCTTGTCTTTGCGTGTATTCGGTGCATATGATACATTTGTCCACAAACTAGGATACAAGATGTGAAGGCTCCGCTTGACAACTGGCCTCAGCGAAATAGCACTCTCGGGCCAACTGTGGAAGTTTATCACCTATTTGTGCATCAATGATGTCAAGAGCACTGAGTTGTGCACTCGGTTGAATCAAATTTTTATCAACTTGAGCCATGTCTACCATGTCCATCTTAGAGATATCCGTCGAATCTCTTTCATTCTTCTCCTTTAGATTGAGGGAAATCTGATCTACATTCATTTTCCTTAGCGTCTTTGATTCACCTCCATTCTCCATTTCTAGCAGCTCGCCATCTATGGCATTGAAGGGTTCTTCTAATGAATTGGTTACTTTTTGAGCCTGTTCCTTGCTTAAGGTAATATTATGTTCCCAATCCTTTAAAAAAATATTACCTCTTGTTTGTTCAGCGATGGTGAGTCCTGGAGAATCTGTCAAAAATCTGTTGTTGGTAGCTATCACCGCCTCTTGGAAAGTGACCCAAGCAGCCTATGCGTTCCTTTCTTTGACAGTCAGATTTTCTGAAATACGATGCATTAACGCACAATCTTCTTGCATCACCCCCACTTTGTCTAACAGACTTTGTTGTACAGAAGAGATCCTGCCCCTGATATCAATCGCTCTAGATTTAAACCCCTCGACGTCGATCATTTTGCTTTCAGCAACCTCTAACTAAGCCTGCAACCCTGTGATCATACTCCTCTGCTGACTTGCCTGTATCCGACCATCTCGGATCACTGAATTCGCTTGTTCCAACTTGGTTTTGAGGACTTCAATATCCTTTTTATCAGCTAATCGGGCTAGTTCTATTTATCCACTCGCCTGATTCTTAGCTCTTTCTGCGGCTGAAGCTACTCGGGCTTCGAGTGTCGTGATCAGGCGATTCTTTATTTTGAGATGATTTTTCAACATCCCGACCGAGAATTGATTTGCCGATTCATACGCTCCTAGCATCCCTGCGATCTCTGTGGAAAATTCCTCACTCTTTTTATTCTTTCCATCTGTCATCACTTTGAATTTTTTAGCTGTTGATCCTTCATCCTGGTAGAACTCCCTTTTCACAACTACTTTCCTCTTTTTGTCGAAGAAGAACTCATTTGGGGGAAGCTCTTCCACTCTGATAGGCATTAGCTCCTCACCAAAAATCCATCCCTCTTCTATATTCCCTTGCGTTGACTGCAAGGGGGTGACAAAAGTAATGGGTTCCCCGATCTATTTCGCTGCCTTTCCTGGTGTGACGATTGAGTCCTACTTCTTTGGAGGATCAGAGGTCTTCGTCTCGGTTTCGGAATTCTGGGTTTCTGGCGGGTCTGTGTTCTTAACTTCCATATCTGGACTATGTTCCTTGGATGGATCCTTGGTCTCTTCCTCTGCTTCGGGATTCTTCCCAGACCCCCCTTCCTGGTGTTTTTTGGGGTTAGGAATTTTCTCTTCGAGACCTTCAACATCCTTCCCTTTTTCCTCGGAAATACCCAAACCTCCCAACATAGTGGGAAGGATTCTTTGTCTATGCCCTTGAAATTTCAAAATAGAGGTCATGTCTTCGGGTGCTAAAGATCAGATTCGAACTAGCACTTCCCCATAAGACCTCGCCCCTCGGAAAATATCATCCGAGGGTGAACACTCGTGTTCAAACTTCTTCAGCCCACAATTTTCCAAATGGTTACTTACAATTCTCTGAGGATCATGCTTTTTATACTCAATAGAGACCAAACTCAGGTCTTCCAGAGCTGCAGCCTCGGCTTTAGCATGCCCGAAATCCAATAACGAATAAGAATTTAGCCGAACAGGGAAAAATGACCATACCTTTTTCGAAGATGCTTTGATCTCTTTACTTACTCCGCCGATCAATGTTTGTCGGGAAATCTCACGACATGCCAGCTTGTCGGGGATGAACAGTGGTGGCGCAAGCGGGGGAACAGTAGCTTCGAACACCCTGAAATAGGAAAACTCTGCTTCTACGTACCAATCAGCTATACCGCTCAGATTTGCCGCAATGCTTTCGGAAATACGAGGTGGCGAATGACCAAAAATGGCAATGTGCAAAGGCTCCATCACCCAGTTGAAAACTTCATAAATAAATTTGTTTGCTTTATTTTCCTAGAGTTTGTCGTGATACTCATGCACCGACTTTTCTTGGGCTGGACTCCAAGCCCAGTTCATCAAAGGGAATGGAGTCATAGAACATATTGCGTCCATGATATATGAAGACATGAAAAAAGAGGATGGTCTTCCGCTTTCTTTCTGCTCTCGGTATTCGGTGACCTGGTTGAACAGACTGTCTGAGAGTATTTTTGCCCAATTAAATGAGCAACCTTCTGCTACCCGAAATATGAGAGGTACCCACGCAATGTAGAAATGCGTTGTATCCTCCTTTCCAAAGAGTCGGCATGTCATCATCGCCACATACATATACTGTGGCTCCAGCGAAGCAATTGAATATACACCTTGGTCATTTTCTCTGAATTTCGTGGAGCACGAAACCCAATCCTTTATCAAACCTGGCATGGTTTTTTCATATTCTGTGCACTCCTTCTTTTTGAATTCCTCCAAGAATTCAACATCATATGTATATTCAGAAGTTGCTGGGAGCTTGTACATGGTTTGGATATGCTCTGGTCTAAAAGTTCTGACTGTGGTCCGTTGGTCACTTATGATAGTTCTGGTGGGTAGGTCTATGTGATCTAATGCCCATCGGATCATGTCGTAGTATGGGAGAAACCGTGGTCTAGTTGCAACCAGGTGCATTCCCGACTGAACAACTATATTGTATTTAGTGTTCAGGTCGTCTTTTTCGTTATCATTGTCAGCGGAGTCTGAGTAATTCACCAACTCAGATTGAAGAATATCTGAAACAAATGACCAGCTGGGTATTGAGCCTCCAGTCCGAGGTGAAGTATCAGAGACATTGTTAGAACCCTGCGCTGCGATCTCGACCTTTGCCTTCGCAGCTTTCCGTGGAGCCATGGCTGAAGCTTTCTTTTTCGCTCTTCTGTGATAGACCTGTGTATACATGAAGAAATTAGTTCACTCATAGAAAGGTGAGATCTCTGCGCCTATGAGAAATGTTTAAATAAAATGAAACTCCCGTATATATTTGAAAATCCTGTACTATTCGAAATAAGTCTGTTAAATCGCAATTAGAAACAAATTTATTGCGTAAATCCGATCTTATTTATTCATGGATTTACCCTAATTCTTCATTAATGTCATCAATTTTCGGCGGCTTGATAGGCCATCGGGGTATGGAGAGAAAGTAGCTATCTCGTGAAATGTGCAAACCTCGATGCACGGGACGGGACGCATCTCGTTTTATTTTAAAATTTCAAATTTTAGCAACTTAAATAATTTTCTCGTTGTTCGCTGCATCGTGAATTTCCTTTTAACATTTTGACTCTTCAACTCACGAGACTGTGAGGGATGATTTGATTTCAATTAATAGTAAGCTTGATTTGGAGCGTCATTAATTGCATAATTAATTTATTCACCATATCGCGACTCGGAAGTTCGAAGATTTTTGGGAGAATGGTATGCCCAGTCGCGATACCGCGATGTGGCGATAATTAAGGCTCAGAATATGGGAAGAAAATATTAGATTAGGTTACTAATTAATCTTTCCATAATCATGTCGCAACCTCGTGAGTTGGGATTTTAGGCGTCTTAATTTATGAAAGAAAGTGACGAGTGGCGAAAAGCCGAGCACCAAATTTAACCATGGTTAGTTTTTTGACCTTTAATCCTTGACCAAGGTTACCGCAAGAATTATCGCGTTCTCGGCTCTCGGGGTTGTAAGAACATAAACTTGGGTTTGAAGAATGCCGAGACGCGAACTCCCAACAACGTCCACTCATGAGTTACAAGATTTACCCTAGTTAATGTCTTGGGAAGAAATTGAAAACGATTTCGCCGTTTCGTGACTCGGGACGTGTGAACTCAAGGTTTAAAGTATCCGACCTGCGAGACCCCGAAATGAAACAAAAGATCGAACATACTCACGAAAATGGATATGTTTTGAAATTATAAAACATTGTTGTCCAGGCGACAAGATTTCAGAGTCTTAAGATCTCAGAAGGAATAGGAAAATCAATCTTTAGATTTCAAGTATCAAAAATTGAAAATTGTGCAAGGTAAAAACAAGGGCGGCTCCAACATAGGATCCAACTAGGGATCCTGCCTTCCTCTGAGGCGGGAAGAATAGTAGACCAGGTGCCAATATTGGGTAAATGGAGTCACAAGCTAAAATCAAACAAAAAACTCAAGAAAAAAGATAGAAGGGAGGAAAAAGCTTCGTTTTGTACTTCAAGAAGTTTTTTTGAACTCAGATACTCTTTCCAAACACGGCTGAAGTCACTTTCACAAATTTCCCTTTCTCATTACTAACCAGGGACGCTTTAAGACGGTCAAAACGACCCTAGGATATTCAACAGATCTTGTGATTCTCAACTTGCATCAAAGAATGGTATTATATAATTTTAAATAGGGAAGACCCGTTGGAAATTAGGGAAATGATCAGGTTTTCAGAAAGCATTGGTTACTGAAGTAGATTGATATTTATGTATAACAGCCTTACAGATCTCTCAGACATTGCTTCACTGCCAGCGAGCCTATTCAGTACCCCGGTGAAGTTGTCTGGCCCCTTTTTCACTTAATTTCTTTTCACCACTTCGGAAAATATTTATGCATTTAAACGCTAAGACAAGGGAAATAATTTATGAATTTCCTTTCATCGTCTTAATGGACTAGGTGGGGGCAATCATTTCTGAATTTCCTTTCACCACTTGTCTTAGTATTTACTTTTAAAACACGAAGATGGGAGAAATCAGTTTATATCAGGGCTGAGATCTGTGTAATATTTTTTTATCAGAGGTCTGTCAACTTATTTTGATTACTCGGTATCAACCTTCCTTTGACCCTCACAAGACCTTTCGTTCTTAGGGAGACAAGGGAGAATAATAAAATTTTAAGGGACATCCTGTTCAAGAAAGCTTTGATTTTTCCGACGCTGTTGAAAAACCTAGGAAAGTTAGGATCGCTATAAACGTTCCTTAGCTTAGCAGAAGATCAAGTAGTTGTGAAGAACAGCTTTCTTATTAAGATTTTCTTTCGGAATCCCTGAGGTTTAAAACAAAAAAACTTTACCCCTTCACAAAGACTCGGGAAGATAGTGACTCGCTAAAAGTTAGGCCCAAATATAGACAGAAAACAAGGTAGCAATTCAATGGCTTAATATACAAAAGGTCACAACAGTTCGGGACTAGTTTTCGAATATATTTAGGAACAAAAATTATGACTGACTGTTTTTGGGTTTATTGTATTTATTCAAATTATTTAGTTTGAGGATTATGAATTCAAAACTAATCCTGTTATCTAACATTTTATATTTCAATTGGAACAATACTACCTTAGATTGCTAAAACAACCTTTCATGACCTGTATATTGAAAAACTCACCTCTGTCTTCTCTTTTCAATTTCTTTGTGGACTATGAATTATCTTATGTATCACCTGTTTTATGTCGTTCTATTTCCAACACCGACCTGAACATTATTTTTTCTGCTAGTTTTATCTGAGGCTGGAATCCTGTAAAAACAAATACAAATCTTATTGAAAATGTGTTGAAAATTTAGGAACGAAAACCAAAAATTAAAAGTAAATGTTTGAACGAAAAAATATAAATATGTACAAAACAATTTTTTTTTTTTTTTTACAAAATTTATTTATTTACAATTTTTTTTTTTTTGACAACGACTGTCACGTCATGTAGTGTTTTAGATACCGCCTGTTGACAGGGGCGCTGAGAACTTCTCCATCAATATTTTCCAGAAGAAAGGAATTTTTTCCTTCTGGAGCCAAGACCCTGAATGGTCCATACCAAAGGTGGTCAAATTTGCCATTCTTTGTGGCTTCTTCTCTTCTTGTATCTCATCTTAACACTAAGTCACCAGGGAGGAACTTTCTGTCCTTTGCCTTGATATCGAACAAAGCTTTCATATCGTCCTGGTATTTCTGCATTTTCTCATCAACCTCCACTCTATGTTGTTGAACCTCGATCAGCTGGTTAATTATCCTGGTTATATGATTTGGTTCTTCGTTTTGATCCTACCATAATTTCATCACTGGAAATTCTAAGTTTATAGGTAGAACCGCCTCGGTCCCATAGACCATCTGAAACGACGAAATGCCGATAGAACTTTTAGTGATGATGCGATTTTCCCACAACGCGTACTTCAAATGCACATGCCAGGACCTTTTGTTTTTATCCAGTACTTTTTTGATTACATTTACCAGGCTCTTGTTAGACGATTCGGCCAATCCGTTTCCCTGAGGGTAATAAGCAGTGGAATGGATGAGAATGATATTGTACTTTTGACAGAAGCTGATCATAGCCATGGATTTGAATGCCTGGGCGTTGTCGGTAACAATCTTTCGGGGACACCCGAATCTTGACAAGATGTTATCTTCCAAGAAGTCAATCACCACCGAGTTTTTTGCCCTTTTGGTTGGAATTGCTTCCACCCGCTTTGTAAAATAATATTTGGCTGTTAAGATCCACTTATGCTGAGCAATGGAATGGGGATTAATTTCCCCTATGAAGTCTAATCCCCATTGTTGAAATGGGGCTTCAGTTTTGACTGGAACAAGTGGTAGTGCAGGGAGTTTCTTCTTACCGACGAATATTTGACATGAGTAACAGGCACGCACTTTGGCATTGACGTCCGAAAATAGTTTCGGCCAATAGTATCCGGCCCTCAGGATCTTGTAGGCTGTGGCTCTCCATGCATGGTGTCCTCCACAGATTCCTTGATGAAATTCTTCTATAACCCGTGGAGTTTCCGACTCAACCAGACAGACTAGTAAGAACCCGAGTGGATCCTTCCAGTATAGTTGATTTTCGGAGATGAAATATTTTAYAGCATGGAGTTTTAAAGTTCTGCAYTTGGMTGGTGTTAGTCCATCTGGACATTTYAKGTTTAACAAATAGAAAAMTATATMTTTATACCAGCCTGACGWCATGAATTTTTCTTCAACCTTGCTTGGATGTGTYTGGTCATCYGRCTCTTGCAAATKTGTGTCTYCRTCTTCCCCTTGTAGKMAATTGATGTCAAGAGCTCTAAGGTTYRACTCAGCCAAGAKTTTGGCCAGACCCTKCCCCTTTATCAATTTAGTAGGCTTGACTTCCAGATCAAATTCTTGTATTTTAGCGAGCCAGCGCCCTCGTTTTCCATCACTATCCGGCTGTACCAATATATCTTTCACAGCACTGGTTGGTACGTACGCGATAATTTTTGAATGTAGAACGTAAGTTCTGAATGCTTTAAGCACTTTCACCATTGCGTGCACCTGTTTTTCTATTATATCATATTTTAGTTCGGCATCTCTAAGGCTCTTGCTAAAAAACGCAATCGGGCATTCAAAGCCTTCATCATCTTTTTGCAGCAACACCGCGACGATAGTATGTTCAGAAGCGAACGAGAATATGAGGAAATCATTCAAGTAATCTGGGCTTGCTAACACAGGTGCCTCGCTGATGAATTTTTTAATATGATCGAATGACGCTTTAGCCTCGGTCGTCCAATTTACTCTGCTATCCTTTTTCAACATTCCTGTGATCAATTTGACAATCTCAACAAAATTTGGTATAAACCTTCGTAAAAAATTTATTGTACCTAAGAAAGATTAAATTTCTTTTACGTTTCTAGGAATACGAATAGTTTGTATTGCTTCAATCCTCTTAGGATCGATCCTGATCCCATCTTTAGATATGATATGCCCCAGAAGCTTACCTTCCTACATAGCGAAATGTGATTTCTTTGGGTTCAAAGATAGGCCATACCTGTGGCATTTTTCGAAAGTCTGTTTTAAATGGATCATATGTTCTTCATCGGTTTTAGAGAAAACCGTCAAATCGTCAAGGTAGATTACTACGAACTTGTCTCTTTCTCCGACGAAAGCGATGTCCATAGCACGCTGGAATGTAGCCCCTGCATTCATCAAACCAAAAGGTATTTTATCATACATGAATGTACCCCATGGCATGGTGAAAGCGGTTTTTTCTCTGTCTAGCTCATTCATGGCGATTTGATTGTACCCAGAAAACCCATCTATCATAGACATTCAATTTTCTCCAACTACCCTTTCCAGGACGTGGTCCATTTTGGGAAGCGGATAATTATCCTTAAGAGAGGACCTATTCAAGTTCCGAAAATCCACACACAGTCTGATTTCTCCGTTCTTTTTTCTGACAGGGACCAAATTTGCCACCCAGTCTGAGTACCTTAGAGGTACAATTATTTTCACATCTAAAAGCTTCTTAACTTCCTTTTCAATGACGGGCAACAAAATGGGGTTAAATTGCCTATGATTTTGCCTAAAAGGCTTGACCGCGGGCTTCAGCGGTATCTTGTGCTCAATTATGGAAGTATCGTACATTCGAAGCTCTTCATAGGACCAGGTGAAAACATCTGTATACTGTTTGAGTAGGTCTCTGTAATGGTCTTTTACCTTGGGAGGGAGGAATTTAGATATCTTTACTATCCTGGCTTCTTTTTCAGTTCCTATATCGCAATCCTCCACTTCTTCTGGTTGGGGTTGTAAAGTGGATTTCACAGGTATGTTGTTCTGATCGAAGAGTCTTTCTAAAGGAATTAAGCCTTTCGGGATCTGGTTGTTTTTAAGGACCAACATGCGATGATCCGCTATTTTTTCTCGAAAGGTTTTAGGATCTTCACCCTCTTGCATAATCCACATCGGGTCATTTTGGTTTTCTTGGTTTGGATGAGTTTCAGAGAACTCACCTATTTCCATAAGAAATTTCTGAATTTGTTCGTCATATTCAAAGATCTGCCAGTGTCTGACATTGTCAGGTATAGAGGGTTTATATCTGATTTCAATATGATATTTCAGTTTAACGTTCGTGGGAGGAGAAAAGGTTGAGGCTGCCTTAGCCAATGCGTCAGCATGTAGATTCTCTATGCGAGGAATACAATGGACTTTTATAGATGAGAAAAAAATTTCCATCAAATCACAAGAACAATTTCTGTATGTTCTTATTCTGGGATGCTTGTCTAGGTATTTTTGGTTTACTTGTCTTACTATCAATTCAGCGTCACCGTAAACCTCCAAGTTTTTTATATTTAACTTCTTTGCAGCCTCTAAACCTAAGATTAATGCTTCATAATCACATACGTTATTGGCATAATCTATGTCCCATTGCAAATGATATGAGAAAGGAACAATAAACTTACCTTCAGGCGCTACTAAAAGTATGCCAACACCAACTCCTTCAGAAGACGAAGCGCCATTGAAGTACATTTTTCAGATACCACTTTTGCATAGTTCTTCAGTCAAGGGGCTAAGCTCTTCCTGATTCATATCAAGTTCTTCTGGGCACCCATCTAAACCATCATCAAATGACAATATGCAATTCCCCATATCTTGGTCTACAACATAAATGGGAAAGTTATTTGGGTTCTGAGGATCACTGACAGTATACGCTAATCTTGTTTCTCGGTACAAATGGGTAAATTGACCACCGAAAATTGGGATTGTGGCATATGACATGTCCAATTGTAGAGAACCCCCCAACTTGGATCCCCATGATCTGGATAACAACATACCATATTTGGGGGGAATATCTGCAATAACCACATCCATCAGGATACTCTTGACCGGGACCTGAGCCAAGGTAACTACCGGATCTTTTATCATTTCTATACATTTAACCTTTCTCGAATCAAACGAGTATAGATTTCCATAGGGTCTAGTGATATGGAGCCCCAGCCTCTCCATTATAATTTTGGGCATAACATTATGTGAAGCCTCGGAGTCTAACATGCAGTTATGCAGTAACTGGTCATGTATATTTAGGGTGATATAGAAAGGAGCGACGTTGTCCTTGGATCCCTCAAAATGAGGACCAAAGGTGATGTTAGGTCTGTCATCTTCTAGGTTGATAACATCAGAGTGACTTTCTGGCTCATAAACACCCATCACTTTGGAAATTTTCTTCCGATAAGTGGGGTTTTTTGCTAATTCTACCAAAGGAATCGGTATCTTAATTTTATTTATTTCATTTTCAAAATTGAAAGATGTATTTACCTTGTCTGTTTCTTTGGTTAATAATTTCGAGCTTTTTCCTTCCAACTCGTTTGTCTAGATCGCTTTATCACTCGTGATCTTAGTCGAAGATGTAACCTTATCTATCGGTCCTGTTTCCTTTGTTTGGGTTTCAGCTTTTTTCACCCCAGACTCTTGAGTTTTTGCTACCTTGACTTTATTGCTGGGTAACAATGTCTCTTCGAAAGGAGGTTCATGAGATTGACCCCTTTCCAGGATTCTCTTAGGTTGGTCAGTTGAGGTGGGATTATTTTTAGATCTCAGATTGTATTTGGGTTGAAATTCAGCCGCTATCATTTCTGTTTCTGGTTGATATACACAGAGGTCAGTATGATCCCCTTATTCCTCTTCATTATACGGTTGAGGGGTATTTAAGGAATTCTCATAGTCTTCCCTGGTAAAAAATGGCTACGAACATTCATCACCGAAACCCGCGACTTCATCTTCCGAATCTCCAAAATCTTGGAGGTCATTTGCTCCTATAAAATTTTCGTTTTTTAGTGGAGCTTGTGTTTTTTGATCTTCATTCTTTATTTGCCTCTGTTGATTTTGGGGATTTGGGTTTCTCCTGAAGTCCTTTTTGTTAGAGGAATCAGCTTTAGCCTGATCCAACTCCATCCTAGATATTTTGTTAGACAGTTCTTTAATTATTCGGGCCATATCATCTACTCTATCTTCAATGTATCTATTTGACCCAGAAGGACCCGCTGGTTCCCTATAACGTCTATTTTCACAGTTGACTGTTTCTATTTTAGCCTTTAACTTACCTGAAGCCATCATTTTAGATTCTATTTCAACAACATCATCTTGCATTCTATTTAGGGTGGCTCCTCTTCTTTCTCACAAAAGCAATGCAAAATCAGGTTCGAAAGCTCCCGCAAAGGTTACTTTGGCTGAGGGTTCGGAAGGTTTAATGGCGGCTGGAATTTTATTATAAAGTTTGTTAAATCTCAGAATAAATTCCATAACGGCTTCTAAGTTCTTTTTATTTAGGGACCCAAACTCAGTAAGGTAATATAAGTGATCCTTTCGCTCTCCGCATTGTCTGAGGAAAGCATCTTCCAAGGCATCATATGTCCGAATAGAAGCTGCAGGAAGACTCCGAAACCAAGTTCGGACTTGTCCTTCGAAGGTCTGGACAAGTAGTCTCGAATAGACATCCTCGTGCTCAATACCACAGATGTCTGCGAACTGGTCAAAGAAGTTTATATGCTCGACTGCAGTTAGATCTCCCTCCCCAGTGAACTTAGGAAGATTTTTGATGTAGTTTTCAGGCAAATCATGGAGGTGAACGGGTAAAACCAGGGGAGCGTATCTCACTGCTAATTTTGCAAATACTCTGGGAGGAGGGGCATTCGGTTGTCCTCCACCTCCTCCTCTGACGCCTGCCATCGACTTGGGAGTAGGAAATGAGGGTGTAACACACTCTTTTGAATCAGGTGAAACTGGGAAGTTCTGCCGAAGAAAGGCTGGTATGTCAAATGACAACGATCTTTCTAAAGGACCCTTTCCCTTGTTTATAGATGGGAAAGTCTGATGGATCTCCCTCCTAAATCCAGAGTAGATTGTTTTCGGGTCTTTGGTATCAGACAGAGGGATGCAGGAAGTAGGAGGTTCTGAAGGGCATTTAGTCTTTAAAAGTGGGTTTTTGGGCTTATAAACTGTAGCGGTTGCCTCGACTGAGCCTCTCGCTCTTAAAAAATTTTCAGGATCATTAACAGGTGTAATCAGCTTGCCATTCAGGTTCTGTCTGGTATTCTTTCTACCAGACGCCAGTTTCTGTTTCAGTGGAGTCGCCAAGTGAAAGATTTAAAAAAGCCTTAAAACTGTGTGCACTCTATGTTCACTATCAAAGAGTAACACTATCAACGAAAAAGTTTGTCGTTTTCCTAGGGAAAAGATTTTGTAACTTCGTTCCCCGGCAACAGCGCCAAAAAGATGTTGTTCCTGAGTCTGTACTTAAGGCTTAAAAGTACAGTTTCAAGGCATCAGAAAGTATGATAAAGGTTGATAAAAGATTATACTAACCTTTGGTATCGAAAAATAATGAGGATTTCTACGCTCTTGTTGTCTAGCTTCCAACTGTTCCTGGGTAGTAATATCTTTTTCAATGGCTGCCCATAAACGTTCTAGTTCCTCTCGGGTGTTAGCAGTTTTAAGGATTGTATCAAAGAGATTTAAAGCAATATGTATTTGATTAGATAGTCCGGGTTGAATATTAGGTTGAGTTGCTACAGGGACAGTCATTTGAAGAACAATACCAGTATGGAAACGATTTAAGGAGAGATTTTAATGCTATTTCAATTTGGTCTTAAGAAAGAGAAATTTTTACTTTAAGAATAAAATAGAAATGCAAACAGAAGGCCCTTTCCCGTAACAGTATTATTTTTAAATAAAAGATGAGGATGAAAGAAGAATATTAAGCTGCAGATACGTAAGGTTCCTATCCATGGAAAACTCACACATACACAGAAGAAGATATTAGTATGGAACTAACTGACATAGTGTAAATAAACATATAATTCTGTAAATGCAAATTGGTCTTACACCCGTTGATAGCTGGTGCAGAGGAAAGACAATAACCAATTACAGAAAGGTGAAATCCCTTCGCTATAGTAGTGGTCGTACTAAAGTATAGCGATACACATCAATTATGAGAAGTGGAATGAAATGAAACATGAAGCATAAAGAAAACAAACTTGCAATACAGTCGGGACAGAATCGGGAATCTTCAAATTTGCTTGTATTAACTTATTAATGCAAAAAAATCTATTACAATTAGTACCAAAAAGGTCCAGCCCCTTCTTCTTCTTTTTGTGATCTATTTATAAAAATTTTCCCTCAGTTTCGAAACCCAACGGTTTCATAAATTCAGTTACAAACGAGATGATCCAATTCACTCCACCTCTCCTACTCTATTTTCAAAAAGTGCCAGGTGCTTTCCTTTGCGTGATTCAGTGCATATGATACATTTGTCCACAAACTGGGATACAAGCTGAGAAGGTTCCGCTTGACAGCTGGGAGGAGCAAAATCACTCCATCTCTTCTACTCTATCTTCAAAAGGTGTCAGGCGCTTGTCTTTGTGTGGATTCGGTGCATATGATACATTTGTCCACAAACTGGGATACAAGCTGTGAAGGCTCCGCTTGACAGCTGGCCTCGACGAAATAGCACTCTCGGGCCAACTGTGGAAGTTTATCACCTATTTGTGCATCAATGATGCCAAGAGCGCTGAGTTGTGCACTCGGTTGAATCAAATGTTTATCAACTTGAGCCATGTCTTCCCTGTCCATCTTAGAGATATCCGCCAAATCTCTTTCATTCTTCTCCTTTAGATCGAGGGAGATCTAATCTACATTCATTTTCCTTAGCATCTCTGAGTCACCTCCATTCTCCATTTCTAGAAGCTCGCCATCTATGGCATTGAAGGCTTCTTCTAATGAATTGGTTAATTTTTGAGCCTGTTCCTTGCTTAAGGTAATATTATGTTCCCAATCCTTTAACAGAATATTACCTCTTCTTTGTTCAACGATGGTGAGTCCTGGAGAATCTGTCGAAAATCTGTTGTTGGTAGCTATCACCACCTCTTGGAAAGCGACCCGAGCAGCCTCTACATTCCTTTCTTTGACAATCATATTTTCTGAAATACGATGCATTAACACATAATCTTCTCGGATCACCCCCACTTTGTCTAACAGACTTTGTTGTACAGAAGAGATCCTGCTCCTGATATCAATCACTCAGGATTTAAACCCCTCGACGTCGATCATTTTGCTTTCAGCAACCTCTAACTGAGCCTGCAACCCTATGAACATACTCCTCTGTTGACTTGCATGTATCCGACCATCTCGGATCACTGAATTCGCTTGTTCCAACTTGGTTTTGAGGACTTCAATTTCCTTTTGATCAGCCAATCGGGCTAGTTCTATTTCTCCACTCGCCTGATTCTTAGCACTTTCTGCGGCTGAAGCTACTTGGGCTTCGAGTGTCTTGATCAAGCGATTCTTTCTTTTGAGCTGATTTTTCAACATCCCGACTGAGAATTGATTTGCCGACACATACGCTCCTAGCGTCCCTGCGATCTCTGTGGCGAATTCCTCACTCTTTTTATTCTTTCCATCTGTCATCACTTTGAATTTTTTAGCTGTTGATCCTTCATCCTTGTAGAACTCCCTTTTCACAACTTCTTTCCTCTTTTTGTCGAAGAAGAACTCATTTGGGGGAAGCTCTTCCACTCTGATAGGCATTAGCTCCTCACCAAAAATACATTCCTCTTCTATATTCCCTTGCGTTGACTGCAAGGGGGTGACAGAAGTAATGGGTTCCGCGATCTGTTTCGCTGCCTTTCCTAGTGTGACGACTGAGTCCTGCTTCTTCGGAGGATCAGAGGTATTCGTCTCGGTTTCGGGATTCTGGGTTTCTGGCAGGTCTGTGTTCTTAACTTCCATCTCTGGACTATGTTCCTTGGATGGATCCTTGGTCTCTTCCTCTACTTCGGGATTCTTCCCAGACCCCCCTTCCTGGTGTTTTTCGGGGTTAGGAATTTTCTCTTCGGGACCTTCAACATCCTTCCCTTTTTCCTCGGAAATACCCAAACCTCCCAACATAGTGGGAAGGCTTCTTCGTCTATGCTCTTGAAATTTCAAAACAGAGGTCATGTCTTCGGGTGCTAAAGATCGGATTCGAACTAGCACTTCCCCATAAGACCTCGCCCCTCAGAAAATATCTTCCAAGGGTGAACACTCATGTTCAAACTTCTTCAGCCCACAATTTTCCAAATGGTTACTTACAATTCTCTGAGGATCATGCTTTTTATACTCAATAGAGACCAAACTCAGGTCTTCTAGAGCTGCAGCCTCGGCTTTAGCATGCCCGAAATCCAATAACGAATAAGAATTTAGCCGAACAGGGAAAAACGGTCATACCTTTTTCGAAGATGCTTTGAGCTCTTTACTTACTCCGTCGATCACTGTTTGTCGGGAAATCTCGCGACATGCCAGCTTGTCGGGGATGAACAGTGGTAGTGCAAGCGGGGGAACAGTAGCTCTGAATACCCTGAAATAGGAAAACTCTGCTTCTACGTACCAATCAGCTATACCGCTCAGATTTTCCGCAATACTTTCGAAAATACGAGGTGGCGAACGACCAAAAATGGCGATGTGCAAAGGCACCATCACCCAGTTGAAAACTTCATAAATAAATTTGTTTGCTTTATTTTTCCATAGTTTGTCGTGATACTCATGCACCGGATTTTCTTGGGTTGGACTCCAAGCCCAGTTCATCAAAGGGAATGGAGTCATAGAACATATCGCGCCCATGATATATGCAGACATGAAAAAAGAGGATGGTATTCCTCTTTCTTTCTGCTCTCGGTATTCGGTGACCCGGTTGAACAGACTGTCTGAGAGTATTTTTGCCCAATTAAATGAGTAGCCTTCTGCTACCCGAAATATGAGAGGTACCCACGCAATGTAGAAATGCATTGTATCCTCCTTTCCAAAGAGTCGGCATGTCATCATCGCCACATACATATACTGTGGCTCCAGCGAAGCAATTGAATATACACCTTGGTCATTCGCTCTAAATTTCGCGGAGCGCGAAACCCAATCCTTTATAAAACCTGGCATGGTTTTGTCATATTCTGTGCACTCCTTCTTTTTTAATTCCTCCAGAAATTCAACATCATATGTATATTCAGAAGTTGTTGGGAGCTTGTACATGGTTTGGATATGCTTTGGTCTAAAAGTTCCAACTGTGGTCTGTTGGTCACTTATGATAGTTCTGGTGGGTAGGTATATGTGATCCAATGCCCATTAGATCATGTCGTAGTATGGGAGCAACCGTGGTCTGGTTGCAACCAGGTGCATTCCCGACTGAACAACTATCTTGTATTTAGTGTTCAGGTCGTCTTTTTCGTTATCATTTTCATCGGAGTCTGAGTAATTCACCAACTCAGATTGAAGAATATCTTAAACAAACGACCATATGGGTACTGAGCCGCCAGTCCGAGGTGAAGTATCAGAGACATTGTCGGAACCCTGCGCTGCGATCTCGAACTTTGCCTTCGCAACTTTCCATGGAGCCATGGCTGAAGCTTGATTTTTCGTTATTCTGTGATAGACCTATGTATA
Source organism: Picea engelmannii (assembly GCA_009831015.1). Lineage (NCBI taxonomy): Eukaryota > Viridiplantae > Streptophyta > Pinopsida > Pinales > Pinaceae > Picea > Picea engelmannii. The sequence continues at coordinate 13,219 of ML852743.1, read as the reverse complement.
CATGCAAAAATTAGTTCACTCGTAGAAAGGTGATCTCTGTGCACCTATGAGAAATGTTTAAATAAAATGAAACTCCCGTATATATTTGAAAATCCTGTACTATTCGAAATAAGTCTGTTAAATCGCACTTAGAAACAAATTTATTACGTAAATCCGATCTTATTTATTCGTGGATTTACCCTAATTCTTCATTAATGTCATCAATGTTCGGCGGCTTGACAGGCCATCAGGGTATGGAGAGCAAGTAGATACCTCGCGAAATGTGCAAACCTCGATGTGCGGGATGGGATGCATCTCGTTTTATTTTAAAATTTCAAATTTTAGCAACTTAAATAATTTTCTCGCTGTTCGCTTCATCGTGAATTTCCTTTTAACATTTTGACTCTTCAACTCGCGAGACTGCGAGGGCCGATTTGGATTCAATTAATAGTAATCATGATTTGGAGCATCATTAATTGCATAATTAATTTATTCTCCATATCGCGACTCGAAATTTCGAAGACATATTTTTGGGAGAATGGTATGCCGAGTCGCGATACCACGACGTGGCGATAATTAAGGCTCAAAATACGGGAAGAAAATCTTAGATTAGGTTACTAATTAATCTTTCCATAATCATGTCGCAACCTCGTGAGTCGAGATTTTAGGCATCTTAACTTTATGAAATAAAGTGACGAGTGGCGAAAAGCCGAGCACCAAATTTAACCATGGTTAGTTTTTTGACCTTTAATCCTTGACCAAGGTTATCGCAAGAATTATCGCGTTCTCGGCTCTCGGGGTTGTAAGAACAGAAACTTGGGTTTGACAAATGCCGAGACACAAATTCCCGACAACGTCCACTCATGAGTTACAAGATTTACCCTAGTTAATGTCTTGGGCGGAAATTGAAAACGATTTCTCCGTTTCGTGACTCGGGACGTGTGAACTCAAGGTTTAAAGTATTCGACCTGCAAGACCTCGAAATGAAACAAAAGAGAGAACATACTCACGAAAATGGATCTGTTTTGAAAGTAGAAAACATTGTTGTCCAGGTGACAAGATTTCAGAGTCTTAAGATCTCAGAAGGAATAGGAAAATCAATCTTTAGATTTCAAGTATCAAAAATTGAAAATTGTGCAAGGTAAAAACAAGGGCGGCTCCAACAGGTGGCGCTAGTGTAATCCTTAATCTTAAATCTTCAGGTAGAAGTGTCAGGACCTCTGTTATGGTTATGGAGAGTTGCATCAAGTCTGCACATTGTTGGGGGTTCTCAAGGACTTGCTCCATTTGTGCTCACATGGTTGTCGTATCCTAGTCCATTGTCGAGTCTGGCTCATTGGGCGCATCTGGTATCTCTGTGTCCTCCGGTACTTCTGCATCCTGCATCATGATTTCTTGGGCATCCTCACCGTTGGGTGGTGAGTTGATTTGTTGGTTATGGTCGACTTCCATCTCTGCTTTTCTTCTGGCGGCTTCTTCCTGTGCAGAAGACGCAGGTTGTTGTTCTTGCTTACTTAGATTCAGAACATCTAGCATCGTACTTTTCTCTGAGACTTTGGGTTCAGGGTTGGGGATTTCTAAGTTGGGCTTGGGGGATTATCTAGTTGTCTAGTCGAGATGCATCTTCTATAAGGTTGTGGTCTGATGTGGGGCGACGATGAGGATATTTTGTAGTTGGAGTGGTGGTGGAGGCTACTTAACGATAAGTGTCGATGGGATTGTTTCTGGGTCTGGGTCATCTTGGATGTCAATGATAGTGGTGGATTTTTTCATGGCGCGAGTTCGGGGAGAAACAAATGTGAGGGGTTGTGGGTTCAGGGGTTTGTTCAACAAGACCCCTGTTCTGGGCCTTTTCCCCTTCAGTTTGGTGGTAAGCATAGCGCCCAACATCTGGTTGATCTGCGCACCTGATATCACAACATTGGATAGAAACTGTGGGGGGGTGGTCTTTTCCTCCACTCCAGCTGTAGTGTTTCTTCTTCCTCCTTAGAGTTAGTCTGTGCTGGAGCATCTAGCTTTTTCTACTTGGGGTTTGAGCTTGGTCCCTCTCCTACTGCCTTGTATTTTTTCTTACTTAGATCGGCCGAAAAAATGTAATGCATTCTTGATTTACGTGGGCCACGTTTAAATCCAGGCCATGACATGACCTCCTTGTCGAATGCTTCCTCATCCAAATAGAATGGTAGTAGTCCTGTATGAAAATGTTCTCGGTTGGCATGTCTCGTCCAGACGCATGTATTGTTCCAGTTCATGCTAAAGGTGATATTCCTTGTGTTTTTTATTGAGGAGCTCCTGCAGGATGCACAGCCTCTGTGTTTCATCTATCATAGCATTATACCACTTGGAAAATGTTGCGTTGTTGAGTGTTGTTTTCTCTGAGTCTGGTTTGGACTTCCATGGCTCGAACATCTTCACCAGGTGCCCTTTATCAGGTATTTTTGGTTGTCTACCCACTGGTGACTTCCATTTGAGCATTGTGAATTCCACAAGTAGGTATCCATAGGTAAAGGTGCCTCCTTTCTCCTGCACCTCTTCACAAGCGACTAGTAGTTCCTCCACTAGGAAACTACACCAATTGAACACTGATCCCTGATTCCAAATGTCGACAACTCATAGCGCATCTAAAGTAAATTATCCCTTATAATAAGACCTCATAAAATTGTTAGCTATGATGTAGCAACCAGTCCAGACTGTTTTGGGCAGTATTAGCTCAATGACTGTTGTGTGTCCTCCTCGCTTGGTGTTAAACTTCTTGTACAGGGTAAGCTCGCCTTTCTTCTTCCCATGCTTGTCGGGGCCCTGAAATACCTTGGACACATCCTCTCCCTCAGAGGATAGTCCAGTAAGCTGTTGGATATCCTGTGCATGGATTGGATACCTCTTATCCAACCATAAACTTATGTCGTGCACTCGGCTGATCAAAAATTTCCTGCAATGCGCGATTTCTCCTATGGTGCCAAAGACTGGTAAGTCTATGAGGTTCATGATGGTGGAGTTAAATAGATTGATGAACTCCTTTTTTGGTATAAAGTGCATATCTCCAGTTCCATCCGGGGCTCACTCCCAAAAGACATCTGGATGCATCTGTGGGAACAATGCTAAGTCTATGAGGTCAAGGTCGAGAAACTTAATGTGCTCTACCTTCCCTTTGAGGTCACCTACGATCTCGACCCGGGTGTCACATAGCTTGCCTGGTAATTCTTTCTTTGTCATGGCGCTTCGGCTTGCTGTGGATCTCGAAATTCACACTTTTGTGGAAGATAAGAGCTAGGCTATGTCTTCGGCTTTTTCAATGGTCCCAACTAGTTTGCACTGCTGAGTAGGGAGATGACTATGCTCGTTTTTAGAAACAATACATTCTCAGTTTAGTTCTAAGAGTTTTATGTTCGTATTAATGGGTAAGTTTTAGAAATAAATACTCCTTATCATGATCATATAGATGCAACAGGGTGTGAGTTGTCCGACATGACAGTTTTCTCAAGGGAAATCTGATTGGGTGATATTGGTATTTACTAGTCTGAGTGAAATAGGGACGTGGCCGAATTGAGACCTTTCTGTTTAATGGGTGGGTGTCTTGGTGTGAAGTTCGATGGAATCTTGGCATAATTCGGCTTTATGGCTTAACAAGTGATAGTTAGAGTACTAGAATGGAAATAAAGGGTGTGACTAGACAGGGTTTGTGTGGCCTTTAACTCAGATTAGATTTGGGTGCGTGGCCCCTCCGACCACAAAGGTTGTCCCCATCATTTTCAATGACTATCATTAGTGGAATTTTCATACTTCAAGTTTTGTACTTTTGTGTCGTCACCTCTGTATCAACCAACACTTAAACAACACAATTTAACTATGTGTTATGGTGCAACACTGTGCACATGGACATTATTAATAGAATTTACAAAATTTTTAGAAAGAAAAACAAAACTCAAATCTAACTATTGTACAAGCTCCATCAGATTGGAGCAACTACCCTTCTTCTCAGTTTCAAGAGAGATAGGGCTTCAGGTGAGTGCCATTCACCCATCCCAGTCATCGCACACCATCCAGTTGCGTGAGTCGGATTGCTCTTGATGGTCAGATCTCCACAACGATGAAGGGTCCCAACTAGTGCATACGCAGATTTCCAGGGTGCATCTAGTATCAGCTTTCGTAGAGTAACACCGTGTCCCCTTGTATAAATACCTTGGTTTTAATGTGGCGTTCATGCCAAGAATTTTGTCTTGACTTTTCAACAAACTGATGGAATTCTGCCAGAAATCTAGTTTCTTTGAGTTCTTATAGCTATTTAATTCTCTACGCCACTGATTCTTCATATGTCGTACATGTGGCTTGTGAAATATACAGGCTTGGGGTGATGAACTCTGCGGGCACCACTACCTCTTTTTCGAAACCAACTAGAACAGTGTGTATTTGTGGAGTTTCTTTGTGCTTGTCCTGTAGGCCCATAGTACCGCTAGAACTCTATCATCCCAGTCCTCTCAGTTTGTGCAACAGACTTTTGTTAGTCCCTTTTCCATGATTTTGTTGAAGGCTTCGACTATTCCATTGGCATGTGGGTGGTATGGACTACTCTTGTGATGTTGAATCAAAAATTTGGTGGTAAGTGCTGCTAATGAAGTGAGCTCCCTAATCGTTGGTTAGGCTCCTAGGACATCTGAAGCGAGTAATGATATTCTCGAAAATGAACCTAGCGATCGTATCCTTCGAACAGTCCTGTACCACTACTGCTTTGGCCCAACGGGTAAGGTAGTCGGTTGCGGTAATGCTGTATATTTCCTTTGAATGTTTGGCTGTGGGGTTGATTGGACCAATGAAGTCAACTGCCCATTTCTCAAATGCCTGTAGAGATCTAACTGGTTGTAGTGGTAATTCATCTCGTCATGACAGCTTGCCCACCCATTGTAAAACATCACACGATCTAGTGTATGATTTTTCATCCTTGAAAAGTGTTTCCCACCAAAGTCCTTCCTGTAGAAATTTTTGTGTTGTTTCCTTTCCTCCTACGTGTCCTCCTGCAATTCCGTTATGGAATTCCCAGAGTATGTCTTGCCTTTCATGATCTAGGACACATCATCTGAGGATGTTGTCTATCCCTAGTTTATACAATTGCTCAAAAATCAGCTAATAATCTTCTACTTTGATGACCATATGGTGTTTCTGGTGTGCAAAATTTGTTTCAGGGCATGCCCCTGTGTTGAGAAATATTTCTATGTCCTCTAGGTATTCTGGTATGGCCTCGATCCTGAATAAATCTGCATCTAGGATCTGGTCATTGACTGCTCTTCCACTTTCTCCTGACTCTAGTCTGGATAGATGGTTGGGTTCGACGTTGCATCATCCTATTTTAATGATGACTTCAAAGGAAAATTCCTGAAATAAGAGCAACCATCTGCAAATTCTCCCTTCCAACACAGGTTTGTTAACTGGGTATTTTAGTGTTGAATGATCAGTAAAGAATTTAAAATGAGACCCTAACAGATAATGTATAAATTTTTGTAAAGCATAGATCATTGCTAATCCTTCCCATTCTGTCATTTTGTAGTTGTGCTCTGCTTGCGACAGCTTCCAACTCGCAAAGTAGATCAGGTGATCCATAGCTCCATCTCTTGGTTGTGTTGAGATAGCTCCTAAGGCGATTCCTGACGCATCCACATGGACGTGAAATTCCTTCTCCCAGTTTGGGAATATCATAATCGGTGTTGTGATGAGTTTCTCCTTAAGTGTTTTGAATGCTTTGTTGCACTCGGGAGTCCATCAAAATGTTTCAACCTTTTTTAGGAGGTTTTCCAGAGGTGCAGTAATGTTGGCATATCTTCGAATGAACCTGCAATAGTAAGATGTATGTCTGAGTGTGGAGCACAATTGTTTAGCACTCGTAGGTGGCAGTATATTCATAATGACCACAACTTTAGCTGGGTCCACCAATACTCCTTCTTGGTAGACTATGTGGCCCAATAGATTTCCGTGAGGCACACATAAGATACACTTCCTGAGATTTAATGATATTTGCAACTCTCTACATATGTCAAACATTAGCCTTAGCAGTGCTACATGTTCCTTAAGCATGTTATATATTCTCCAATCATCCATATAGACTTCTATGAACTTGTAAATGAACTCTCAAAAGGTTTCTATCACAATCTTGAAGAAAACTGTAGGGGCATTTTTTAAACCAAATGGCATCACATTGTATGAAAAAGATCTCCATTCGGTAATGAAAGTGGTTTTCCTCTTGTCCTCTTCAGCAATACTAACTTGATGGTATCCTGAAAATCCATCTATAAATGGGTATGCTTCCTTCCCCGTAACCTGTTTTAGGACCTCATCGGTGAAGGGTGTTGGGAAAGGGTCATGCACACAGGCATAATTGAGGCTTCTATAGTCCATATAGACTCTAATATCCTTAGTTTCTTTATTGATTTGAATGACTATCAGGCTGACCCATTTTGCTTCTTCTACTGGAAAAATGAGACCGACTTGTAGCATTTTATCAATCTCCTTCTTAACTTTCTCTTTTAATCTCAAGTTAATATGGTATGGCCTATGTTTGATAGGCTTGGATCTTGGTTTTAACATTATCTTCATTTCTCCCATAACTCCTTTGATCCCCTTCGATTCTAAAAAAGTCTTTGGGAACAAATCTTCGTATTCCCATAGTAAACTCTATATTTCCTGACTGGTTTGCTTGTCCCAGTAATCGCCCACCAAAGCTATTTTGGGTTGCTCTTCGGTCCCTATGTTGAGTCTCTGTAGTTTTAATGGGTGATTGTAGGAGCTATCGGTCTGGATAGGTATGGTGTTTTGGATTTCTCTATTCCTCTCGGTCTTTTTGATGGCTAGGTTTCTTAGTTCTTCTAATTCATCTAGGCTTTCTGAAGCTTTGCTAATCTGATAGCATTCTATGGGATTTTCGATCAAGATTAAGTGGAGTTTAGTCTGAAGTTCTTAGGTATGCTTGGGACATAGTACAAATTCTGATCTCTTATCATGATTGGCTATAAAAAGAGGTTCTCTAATATTTTGCAGGACTAGTTCAAGCTTAGGGTACTTACTTGTAAAGGAGAAGTCTTTGCAAAATCGAGCTGCCAGTGTTTGCCAATCGCTGGTTTGTCTTCTAGTTTCCTCATGTATGAACCAAGCTTTCAGGATTGGGCCTAGAGAATGGGGAAATACCTGAATCCATAGGTGAGAGGGTATCTTCGTAGCCTACCACTATGTCACACATTGTTGAATGTGTATTCTAGGGTCTGATTCTCCGTTGAATGGTTGCACAACTTGGAGATCTGTCTGCATTTTTGATTCCAGCTACTCTTTTTGCTTGAACTTGTACTAGATAGCTTTCTTTACCTTGTCCCAAGTTCTGAGTGTAGCTTTATGTGTGGCCCACCATCTGGCAGGGGTGTTCTGAAAAGCTATATCTAGTACCGAGATTCTTTGATCTTCTCCCACAAATTCTTCCATATACTGCAAACATTTGTCTATATCTGAGGTGCCATCATATACTGGGTGTCTCCTAACCTCAGTCCCAATCCATCTGGTCATTCTGAAAGTTGTGCATCTTCTTGAGAATCTTTCGTACAAACGTTTTTTCCAACTAACAAAAGCCAGTTCTGAATCTTCGTCTGCTGACTGTATACTTCGCCAACTTACTGATCCATCCACAATTGGGTTTATATAATTGTTTCTTGTCCCAACTTTTACGGTGTACAACTGGTCTAGGTATTCTCCTTCCATATTATTGTTTGTTGGTTTTGTGTACCCAGGTCCTACATATGGGTCCAAAGGTTGAACTACCTTGATTCCCTCAGCTTCAAAAGTCATGGTGTATTTCTTTAAGTCAATTACTACATAGTTGTCATAGGCCCAATCGATGCCAAGTAGTGCAGGGTAGGGGTCTTTGTCTCCCATGATCTCAATGACTTCAAATTCAGCCATTGTTTTTACTCCTTCTACATCAATTTCCACGTTCTCCAGTCTTCCTATGGGAAAGATACAGTATTGGTTTTCCATTCTTAAATAAATTGAGGAATATGTCAGTCTTGGTTTTCCTAAGGCTTCCCAGGTCTTCTTGGGAAGAATTTTCACATCTGACCCTATGTCCAACATGACGTCCTTAATTTCAAAGTCATCTAACTGGTCTATCAGTCAGAATTCTTTTCTCGATCTTACTTTTCTTCATTGCACTCTCTGAGTACTCTTCTTAGGAATGTTAGCTCGAATCCTTACTTCTGAAGTTTCTACATTCCCTAAGACTAGATACAACGTGTTGCACAATTTCTCTGTCAGTTGATCATTCCCCAAAATGTTAGAGAGCAATTGAAATTAGAGGTCAACTGCATTTTGAGGCTGCTTAGGTTGTCTTGGTATGCCTACAGGGTTTCTGGGTGCAGGGGGTGAAGCATGTACTTGTGCTTCTTTAGGATATACAACCAGCTAAGGGGGATCCTCTTGCATTTCACTAGTAGGAATGTTCTGGATGACTTCTATGGCATATTTAAAGAACATTTTTTTCTTTAGGGGGTCATACCTGTCTCCCTTAGGTGTTTCTTTTTTAATCTGAGGTAGAGTATAAACATCAGCTCCTGTCTTCATGCCTCCTAGAGTGACGATGTTAAGATTTGGTAATTGTCCCTTAGAAATATTTTTTATCTCTGAACTGATAAGGTTAGTTCCTCTCTGTCGTACCCTGTGTTCCCATTTTGAAACTATATTTGGGTAGTATTTGGTTGCATGTCCGTTGGTTCTATAGTGAGAGCACCATGGCCGCCTTGGATGAGGGAAATCTCTAGCCAAATGACCTTGTTCATCACAGTTATAAAATCTACTCATTCCTCTTCTGCCATTTATTCCTCCTCTAAAATCTCCTCTAGTTCCACCTCCTTGACCTCATCCTAGTCCTTGAGGGTTCTCATTTACCCTGAATGTTGTTCTATCTAGCCTATCCACAAGTGCATCCAATGCCCTACATTGATTGGTAGTATGTGTGCTATATGCATAGAAATCACAGTGGAATGTGTTTGGTACCATCGAATATTTCTGCATGATGGGGCACTGTCTCGGTCCATGGTCGTGGGTTCCAAAAATCTCACAATATTTCATTGTTGGAGCTTCTTGTCCTCCTGGGAAAGTGTGATATGGGGTGGGGTGATGGAATGGTGGGTTCTTCGATACTTGTGCAACCCCTCCTATAGGTCCTAGTTGGGTTATCATTAGGGTCTAAGGAGGTCCCATTCCTCTCATTCGCAGACATTCAATCACTAAATGACCTTCCATATAACATCCAGTGCACCAAACCTGTGGTCATCCTGGTCTAAGTATCGTCAAATCCTAAATATTTTCTATAAGTGCTGATGTGTGTCCTTGTAATTGCACTAGATTCACATCTACTAGGGGTCAGGTTACTCTCAAGCTCCCAGGGTATCCTTCCATGGCTTCAATCTTCATTGATTGTACCAAGGCGTTTGTTAATGTGGCTATTCGTTGTTGTGTTAGCGGAATTGGAATCAAGGGTAGTAGTCCCTAAATGTACCACTCTCTTTGATGTTCTTCATGGATTGGGTGTGCCAACCTCCCTATGGAATCTTTGAACTTCTGGCTGTACTCCCAAGTTGATTTGCCTTCCCTCTGCTGGATCTCATGCAACTCGGATAGAGCCTGTTGTTCTGACTGAGGCAATTTGAACTCTACTATGAACCTCGTCCGTACCTTGTCAAGTGTGAACACTTGACCTTGTGTCCCTGGCACTCCTGGTTCAATTATCTTCATGTACCATTTGAGAGCACGAAATATCAAGTTAGTCTAGAATTCGACCAACTTGTTCGCATCCAGTGTCCCTCTGGATCTCCAGATAGCTTCACATAAGAACCAATGTTGTTCAACATCTTCATCTCCCTTACCCCAAAATTCTGGGTATCGGGCAATCGACCCTCCCGCATGGCTGGCCATTGTTGATCCTGTTGTTCATATTAGTATGAACCCTAACGGTCCTGCTTGGAATCTATCAGGGAATCCCAATATCCTCCCTATACTCACACTTCTAGGTTGTGATTGGTTAGCTAATTGTACTGTAACATAATTTGCATGAGAAGGTAGTGTCAAACTTACTTCTTGTATAGAAGGCGCTTTGGGTATGGGTGATTCGGGGCTGGATTCATTGTCTTTGGGGCAATTTTCTTTGATATGGGGGGTCTCATTAGCTTCCACTAGGACGATCTTTTCAGCCGGATTCTCGATCTCTCCTATTATCGGGGTTGAATATTCTCTTTCTCCTCCAAGATTCGTATCGGCTTCCTCCTCTCTCATATACGTGCTTTCTCCTTCTCATCCCTCTTCCTAGGGACTTATTTCTCTCCTTGCTTCTCTCTTGTTTAATATTTGACTGGCCAGGTGTTCCTATATTCTCATCCTCCGTATTTCTTCCATCTTCCTTTCCTCTATTTCTCCTGATCATCTTTCTCTCCTCAACTTTTCAGACTATCTTGTAGCTTTCTAGATCTTGTTGTGCCACCACTTCTCAAATATGGCGACTCTCTTCAAG
>ML852742.1:2911-15692 GCA_009831015.1 Picea engelmannii | reverse complement strand
TGACTTATGTGGATGAACCCATGAAGATAAATAATTGAATGATACTATCATATCAAAGTGACTCTTGTATCACCCCACTTCCTAACCACCCCTGTTGCAAAAGAAATACATAAATTACATATCTAAAAGGGTGAATGCTTAAGAAAAATCATCAGGAAGTTGAAAGCACTATTATCATTGTGGGAAGTACAAGTAAACCCGTCAGGGCTATGGACGCTTGATGGAAGTGGGGCCATGCTTGTATGATACCAAGGAAAATTTTCCAGGGCTATGGATGCTCACTGGAAATGAAGCAATGTCGATAAAAGAGAGGTGAGGAACACACTTCAATCTATAAATAGTCAAAAAATACTCTTATGTGGTTTCTCTTCCCATAGGATCCTTATGTATATGAGAAACTAATAAAGAATCATTCTTTTCACAGTAATTATGCAAGAGATCAGTTGTATTGGATCACCTTTATTTTTTATTACCAGGCTAGATGATGTGGGATCCATAATCTATATGATGTTTAAACTGCTTAAAAGCCACGAAAAATGAAATGATGTGTCTAGGTTGATTTTTGGAATCATAGATAAGATGTCCTTCCCATTAAGTCGCCATTTGTTGTGGCTTCCCCACAACAACCCAATTTAAAAAACTTTTTAAACTGGGTTCCCCCTGCACTAATTTTTTTTACAAGGTACTATATTTATACGTGATTGGAAAGGTCATGGCATAGACAAATTATTCCTCTTGTTTATGCAGTATATAAGTCTTCCATTTCATCTCTATCTACAATTTCAAATTAAGCGATGACCTCCCCTTCTACATCAATCAATCCTTCTTCCAGAAATTTATTTTTCCCTTCACTTTTCTCAAACACACAAACCCTATTATCGACTTGATTTGCACAAGGAACTTCCCACTTGCACCTTTTTTATCCTAAGTCCGAGTTGGGAAAAAATAAACTCTCATCCTAATCATATTTCAACAAAAACCTTTCTGATTTCCATATCATAAAGGGTTCTATCAGAATCATATATATCTAAGTGTTCTTCCTCGCAAAAAAATTCCAGCCTCGACTTATACAGTCCGAAGACCCAAGCATACAACGTATTCTCTGGTGTAATACGTGTCAACTAATTGTTGGTTGGGAATAAACATTTGAGTATTGAAGCCACCAGGTCTGCATAACTTATGTGGTGATAATATTACGACTTGGAGAACTTTTATTAGCCTTCGACCCATTCCAACCACGCTCACACATCTACTTAGCTCTTGGTCTCTCGTGATAACACTTTTCTCAAGAAAATGGAATATGCTTTTGATCCCATATTCATCGGGTTCTATGATTTTTGTAGTCTGTTGAGCTTTGAGTTACAAGGTATGATGACATACCTTTAAATATTTAAAAAGTTACTCTATTGACATGCAAATCCACATTAAATAAGAATATGATTTTGATACCCTTCCATCAGAGTATAAATCAATATGTGTATTATTTCTCTTTGACATAAATGATTCCAAAGGGCCCACCTATGATAACACCTACACTCTTATGTTTTCAGCACACAAATCAAGACGAGATGTGAAATATTCTTCGATGCCTTTTTCTTCAGAGCACAAAATAAACCACAAAGACTCCTTGTATGATACAAATGACTCCAATGGCCACTTTTTCAAATTTTCTCCTCCCCCATGATTTTGATACAAAGATTTGGACAATCTTTCCTTTAAATCACATTAATGGTGATATAATGCTAGGATTTTGAAATGGTTCTCATACACTGGTTATTTAATGAACAATTAGAGTGATTCAATGCATATGAAATGACCCTAAAACCCTCATTTACACTCTATTACCCTTTGTAACCTTGTGAAGTGCTCCACCTTGTATTAATTATCTCTATAACATTGTGTAACCATATTTTTCCGTTGAATCGCAGGTATTACATTTTTTCAAATTACTTGTCTTATTATAATTGTTCCATTTTTTTTTATTGATTTATGTTTCAACTCAATTATTGCAGGATACATAAATCATTCCACCATGATGAGTTAGAATACCCAGAGATCCAGGATCTATGTTTACTTTCCATCAACCTCTATGCCTGAAACTTCTTCTCACCAAGGAGAGGTTTTGGTAATTGATACTACCTATCACATTGGAGAAGACCACTACCTAATATATGATGATGTTTACCATATCTTCAATACTTGAGACTTTTCCCCAAAGAAAAAAGACTTAGAAGTGTACCAGAACATACAAAAGATAAACATTCACCTAGTGTCTTTGCGACCGACTTTGTTTCCTTACAATGAAGTAGCCCAGTGGTGCTTTAAGAAATTTGACCCAAACACTACTACCATTATAATCAAGCATGGAAGGTGAATAGAATCTATGATATCACAAGATATTAACACAAGGTATCACCTACCCACACCCGTGTGTTCCCTCAATGAATCGTTCCTAAATGGTTTCACTCAAAACAATAAAGCCCCAACCAAATTAATGAAACACTAGTGTATAAATGAGGATGAAACTCTTAATCAAGGACATAAGTTTGTCCCCACACATAAATTCAAAGCACTGTACAAAATGTTGGTCTCTATGTTGAATCGGTTATATGGAAAGGAGAAGATCATGCATTTTCAGACAAATTGGCTACCCTTGGCCCGTACCATAGTGAAGACAGGAAAAGTGTTCAATTGGGAATACATATTGGATTTTAATATTTGTCTCAATATGAAAAATATTCCAGGTATTAAAAATCCATTCTTTTATATGTCAGCTTATCTGATTGATGCCATTTGTTCCTCTGGGCAATTTCTTGATCTCGAGTGGAATTGGGACCAATACCAACCCCTTTTGCACGTGTATTTCTATGAACTATGGAACATAAATTATAAATGTGTTCTATAACATATGCAACCATTTCCTTGCCCCTCTTTATACTGTGATTTATGGGTTTCCACGGAACATAATCTCTAGTGAAGCTAGAGCTGGGATGAAAGGGATAGCATACTGGTATCTATGAAAATACTACTCATACATCAAGTTGTATGGAACCACTGGGGCCCATATATTTTACCTTACTTTGTCCCAAACTGTCTTTTAATGAGACAAATCACTTACCAAACCATGGGAACATGGGTTACCTCTCTTCTTTTCAGCGGTAGTAAAAAACTCTGGCCTTTGTTTCCTATTCACATAGGAAATTACAAGCTATCTAATGGCCCTTGTGCTAGAAAATAAGTATAATCCTTACAATATGTATGCCTATGCCTTGGACAGGAAAAAGGCCACGATCCACATGAACTTGCAGTTGGTCATGTCATATTTGTAGGTATAAACCATTCTAATATACATGTGGTTGATTTTGAGGAAGACAGGTTCAAAGGAGTTCTTTTTTATGAAGAAGTCTTACAAAAATTACCTAATGATACTAATAAACAAGAATTGGAATCCGAGCAAGAAGAAATGAAGAATATTACACAAGAACAATTTCAAAGGCTTTTGCAAGAAGAGCAGAATAAATTAAACATCAAAGAAAGAAATAAGGTCAAGAAGGCATAAGAGTTATAACAAAAGAGATTGAAAGATGAGGAAGAGTATCAAAGAAAAAAAGTTGAGGAAGAAAGAATAAAAAAAGGAAAATTATATCAAGGCTGAGCAGGATGCCCTTCAAAAAAAGAGAGATGAAGAAAAAGCTAAAAGATTAGCTGAGGAGGACGATGCTAAAAGAAAAGAAAAGGAGTAATTGGAACAACAAAAGTCAAAGTAATTAAGAAAAACCCTAAGAAGCCCATTACATCCCAATCTAGGCATGGTGAACATTTCACCCAATGAATACACCCCCCTCAATTCCATTCTAGGTAATACCTCCTTTTCTTCACAAATTATGAGTTTTGAAGGTGTTGTAGTGGTTGTTGGAGATTATTACTAAAATGACAGGACAAAGAGCATTTAAAAGAGGTCCAAAAAAGGAAAAGTGGAGAAACTACTAATTCTAGATCATATACAAGGAGAGTTGTGGAATGGAAAGTTGGGCCTGACCTAGAAGAGAATGGTGTACAAGCATCTTTTTCCCTCCACACATTTGCAATATTAAATTCTTCATCTGTTCTTGAGGTTACCAATACCTTAAGTACAACTTGAACCAGAATCACCGAGTTGGAGGCAGAATTAAAGACGTTGAAGGATGAAATATTTACAAAATTCTTGAAATTCATCGAGAAAAAGGAAAAACTGCATAAAGAGGAAATTCATAAGATTGTGCAAACTGTGAAGGATGAACTCATTTCACAATTTGAAAGAGCCATAAGGTTTGCTAATACCGTCAACACAACAAATCTGAATAGAGCATTGCAAGTCTAGAAATATAAAATGAGCACAGTATTTGAAAGAAGGGAACAAGGACAATGGGACACCCATGATAAATATTTGGAATCTATAAAGCTAAAACTCTACGAAGATATATAATAGATCACAAGAGAACATGCTAGAGATGCTTCCAAGTTGCAAACAAATTTGACTGAATCTAAAAGAGTAATGGAGAAAAGAAAATACCAGATCCTTTGGTTGGAACAAGAGAAGTAAAAACTTAAAAAGGCTCTAGAAGAGAGTATGACATCGACTCTCGTTGTAGAAAATGTTAAGGATAATGCATCAGAGTTGAATGGAAAAATTGATTCTGAGCATGAGGAATTTCTATGTTTGCTCAATGATATGAAGATTGATTAGGATGATCAGCTAAGGCTGCAAGACAAAATGACTTAAATTAAATAATAATCCTAGGAGGCAAATGATTCCTTTGATAAAATTTTCGATTGGTAATAAATGTATGAAGACCCCTCCCCCCTCCCCCTCATACTATATTGCCACTCTATGCTTAAAAGGAAAAACTAAGGTATCAAGTCTTCTTTGATACTTGTAAACATTTACTGAAAGACATTCAAGCCATTCAAGAAACAACAAATGATGCTTGCAAGAAGTTATGGAATAGTTCAGATGGTCTCATGGAAAAATTTGGAATGCAGTTGATGCCCCCAATTGATGAGGAAACACCTGCCACAATAAGAATAACTGAGGTGGAGAAATACAGGGAAGTTAGTGGAGTAAATATTGAAAATTTGACTCAAGTGAAATAGGAATCTCTAGAAGAACACTTGTTGAAACCTACCATGCTCATCAACATGGCTTGTGACTTGGTAAAACACACAACATTGGAGTTAAAACACGAAGCTTCCACTAAAGTTTGCGATGGAGAATTAAACGTAGAAAAAATGCAATCATGAAAAGTAGCGAAAATCATGAAAGATTATTTTCTCTGGAAGGAATATCGAGACCAGATGCAGAAGTAGAAGAGCTCATAATGATACAATCTTTGTAGCTGCTCCATATGTCTCATTCCCCTTGTTTTGTAATTCTATTTTGAATAGGAATGCAAAGAGTTGATTTTGTAAACTTCCCTTTACTCATGATTGATTCACAAGAATGTAAACATTCACTCAAGGATTATAAAACAAGAGGATTGTCCATGAAAAAGGGATTTTAGACTCGGATGATAATAAAACAATACTATTACTGTATGGTAATTTGAACAAGAGACATTTTGAAGATCTTGGTGAAAATGTTTATGAATGAGATTTTTCTTTTTATTCATATTTGCTTATGTGATATGTGGATGTTAGTTTAATGAACTATTTCTAGACTATTCTTTGTATGTCTAAAGATACCATATTTTCATTTTAAGTGCAATGACAATGTAATTAGTTGATGAATCAATTACTTGTTTCTGACTCATTATATTGTTAAGTTCTCATATTCCTTTCTTCCATGAATTATTTTTGTGCAAGTAATACAATGTTTAATTACACTTATTTTATTTTTAATTTTCTCCTAATCAAGATAGAATATAATAGAATAGCAGTGCATCTTAGGATAATAGATAATCATTGTGGTCTAGATTAGTTCTTTAGAGTTTTAATTCATCTGAGAACATTATTTTCTTAGATTCATATTTATATAATTATTTAGAGTGGTAACGAGGCCAACAATCTGGTCATTCAAGTCATTTTCTCTTACCTGCTTGAATGGGTCATTCAAGCCCATCAACATGATGTTGATTAAGGTTGGTTGTCATTGATGTCAACCCTTGAAGAAATCCCCGCAGCACAAAGGTTGGGTAATGGACACAAGATTTTTTGATGTAAAGATGACTCATTATTGTCTTGTCATGGCTGATAATAAGTAGAAATGGATGAATTCCAAAGTAGTCCCCTTATGGTGAAAGCCGTCACGGGAAGATACTATTGAGTTATCCTAGAAGTATGGTTAGAGAACCCATGCTTATTTGTGGAATAATGAGATGAACGTCAGTGAATTTGTTAGTGAAACTATCCTATATAGATAGTTCTTGTCATTCCATTTCCGGTGGTATGTGGAATGTCGCATAACTCCTCACGGTTAGAGAGTTATGGCCATGACAAGTTGGAGAACCCAGGTTTGGGTAATGGACCAAGTTTGTTTGATGGATAACAGTATGAGTTTTGATATATTTCCAGGTAATAGTGTTCTATATGGAAATTATATGTCATTCCATTTCTGGTGGTATGTGGAACGTCACATAACTCCTCATGGTTTGAGAGTTACGGCCTTACAAAGTTGGAGGACCCTCATATGTCATCTAGAAGCCCCAAAAGGTCAAAGTAGTCAAAGTGGTTTAAGATTTTTTAAAGGTAAATAATAAAGTGAAGTGATGACTGCACTATAATTCAAAGTGAATAAAAAATTAATTATTTAAATAATAAATTTAATGGAGAAATTAGAAGTGGGTTAACCCTAAAATAAGGAAAGTGAGCAAAGTGACCTAGAAGATGTTTTTAAGGAAGCTACTTGGATAGTATAAATAAGAGGCAAGGCTCTCTCATTTAAATTAAACTTGATAATATTGAATACCTATAGGTGTTTGAGGTAACCAAAGGATATCTAAGCCGAATTTCTGAGGGAAGGTGAAGCAAAGAAGGCCGGAATTCAAGGAAGGATAAATTATTTTGATGATGCTTTCTAAGGTATGTTATTTACAGGTCATCTCACCATTTTCACAATAAATTTGTTTCTAGAATGATTCTGACTATGAAATTCCTATGCCATTGAGGAAACATATCCAAGTATCTGTGGTAAAAAATTCATCTTGTGGGTTTTTTTATTTTTGGAGTTACACTCCGTGGAAAATAGGGTTTGTGGCTAGTCCTAAAACTAGTCAAAAACAAGTGTTTCCAGTAAAAACGTCATAACTTCTTCATAACATATCCAAATTTAGTAATACCAAATGTGTTGGTTATATTAAAGTATTTAGTATTATTTTTAATAGTTTCATATCGATTCAACAAATATTTCATGCGGGGAACGCTCTACAAGGTCACTCTCTAGAATAAGCCATAATTCAACAAGGTAAGTCATTTGTGCTATAACTAATTTTCTGAGAGGTTCCAAGTAATGAAACCTGGAGGAATTTCATAAAACACACTGAAGAACATTGTGTGTCAGTTTCATATATTTATTCATTACAGGTACAAAGTTATGATTATTTCAAGTCAAGGTTGTTGACTAATCCAAAACTAGTCATGTGAGACTAAAGGAAAGTTTGATGTAAATGCTAGTCTATTGTTGTTTAAAGTTAAGGAAGGTTTGCAGGTATGTGATCATATACACCAGGTCTATTACAAAGTTATAAATCATATTTGGATGATGAAATTGATGAGGGCTTTTTGTTGAGGTACAAGTTGGGTACATGGTTGAGACAAGTAGTTGATGAGTTGCCACATACATGAGGTGTACAGTTGATGATGTTGGTACATATTGATGAGTCATAGTTGATGAGTAGTTGACACATGATTGGTACATACTTGGAACATGGTTGTTTTCACTTGTTTATGGTACAGGTTGGTGCATGGTTGATGCACTTGTTTATGGTACAGGTTGATTACAAGTTGAGGTACAGGTTGATGCATGGTTGATGCATGGTTCAGGTTTATTGGTACATGTTTATAGTGGTATATATCACAGTGATAGTGTGACAGTGGTTCCATCATTCAAATTCTACTTCAGGGCGATTGGACGTGGCAAAGATAGGTGGTTGCAGCCACCTTTCGGTTGTAGCCGAAGAACATAGGGGGTTGTAGCCTCCTTATGGTTGTAGACAGAGAATTAGGGAGTTGGATATTCCCTCAGGTTGTAGCCTGAGAAACTAGGGGGTTGGAGCCTCCTTCCAGTTGTAGCTGGAAAACAAAGGAAGTTGGTGCTTCCAATGAATGTAATTCTTCAAGACATATAAGAAAAATAATTCTGTGGTTTTCTCCCAATTTGGGTTTCCACATAAAACACTGGTATACTGTGTATGTGTGTGATTTTTCATTTCTTATTGATCATTATTGGATAATAATTCTACTTTGATATAACACTTGGATTATTTGGAGAAAAGGATTATAATTACGCTATTATGGATTCACCCCCCCTCTCAGTAATCCAACAATTAGTATCAGAGCAGGTTCCTTCATAAATCATTTTAACCATTGAAAGGTAGATCATGGAGAGTACCAACTCATATAAAAATGGAATACCACACTTTGATGGACATAAGTATGCTTTTTGGAGCATAAGGATGAAGACATATATACAAGCACATGGGTTTGAAATTTGGAAATCAATTGTAGATGGATACATAGTACCAGCAGTCCCACCAACAAATGACAAAGAAGTGAAACTTGGTTAGAATAATTCCAAAGCTACAAATTCACTTTTGAATGGTCTCAGTGAAACAATGTTCACCAAAGTTGCACATTGTAAATCCATTAAAGATATTTGGGACAAGCTTCGAAATATTTATGAAGGAGATACAAAAGTCAAAGCAACAAAACTTCAAACTTACAAAGGTCAGTTCGAACAACTAAAAATGAAGGAAGATGAGAATATTGCAGCCTACTTCTTAAGGGTTGACGAAATAGTAAATGCAATCATAAGATTGGGAGAAGAAATCGAAGAATCTGTAATTGTTCAAAAGGTACTCAGATCTCTTCCTATGAGATTCAACCCTAAGATATTAGCACTAGAAGAAAGATCAGATCTAAACTCAATAAGCATGGATGAACTACATGGAATCTTCACAACATATGAAATGATAACTGAACAGGAAAATCTAAATGTAAAAGAAGCAACCTTCAAAGAATCCAAAAGATCAAAGAAAAAGAAAAAGGAACAAGAAGAATATAGCAGCAACAGGGACGTCTCGGAAGATGATGAAGAAGTGGCCAACTTCGTCAAAAGATTGAACAAGGGAACCAATGGTAGGTATAGAGGTAAGATTCCTTTAATTTGTTTTAATTGTGATGGTATTGATCATTTTGCTAACAAATGTCCTCATAAGAAAAAGATAAATGATGAAGGTTACTCAAAAGGAAAACACACATATAAAGGAAAAAGAACTACAAAGAAAGATTTCAAGAAAAGATTATGCATCAAAGAAGACATCTCATCATTAGATGAATATGGAATCAGTGATAGTGAGACAGGAAGAGTTCTATTCATGGCAGTAAAATATTCTGACAAAGAAGACTCCAAAGAAGAATATGAAGAAGCCGAAGAAGGATATGAAGAATTCGAAGATGAAATTGAAGAGGCATAAGTTGACTATCGAGGAGAATTAATGTGTGCCATAGAATTTATCAGAAGAGAAAAGAAGAAAAACAAGAAACTACAAGCAGAACTAGACAAGAAAAAGGACACCCGAGAACTAGAATAAATGATCACAAGATTGCAGGTTCAAATAGAAGAAGATAAAAAAATTGAAGAAGCACTCAAAGAACAACTAGAAGAAAAGGACAAGATCATTGGAAACTTGGAAGAAGAGATTGTCACACTAAGAAAGGATATTCAAAAGAAAAATATGCAGAATAGCTCAAAAGTTCTGGATGACATTATCAGTGGTCAAAAATCTCATCTTGACAAGTCTAGACTTGGATACAATCAGACAGAAAATGGATCAAGCTCCAAAACAACAGAGCAAGAAACAAATCCAAAAAACTATGCATAAACAATCAAAGGGGATAGGAAGATATACAAGGAAGATTACAGGGACACTCCTCCCTATATATACACCTCAAGAAGTCACTCATAAGCACATTCATACACACATTGTATTGACTATATTCTATGTGAGTAAGTGATTCTTATATGAGGTTACCAAGGATATCTGAGGTGAATTTCAGAAGGAATATGAAGTGAAGAAGGGAGAAATTCCAAGGGAGGATGAAGTCTTGTGATGATGTTGTTTAAGGTCATCTTACCTTTTTTGCTATAACTTATTTTCTAGAATGATTACAATAGTGAAACTTGGAGGAGGTTGATAAGACATATCGAGGTACTTGTCGTCAAAATGTCAGCTTCTGGGTCATTTTATTGTGTGAGATACACTATGTGTAAGATAGGGTTTTGGCTAGTCCTGAAATTAGTCTCAAATAGGTGTTCTAGATAAAACAAGCATAAGTTATTCATAGAGGATACAAATTCTATGCGACCAATTGAAGTGGAAAGATAATATTATGTGGTATCTTGTGTGCAAGTTTCAAAATCATATATCAAATATTGAGAGCAAGCCATGTTGTACAAGTTCGCTCTCCAAAATAGGATAAAATTCAGGAAGGTTTTCAATTTTCGCTATAACTTCGGTTCTGAGAAGTTTCAGACCCTGCAATTTTGAGGAGATGGGAGAAATATCTTAGAGTATATTTGGTTAAAATTTCAACTTTTATTCATTATAGGTACATAGTTATGATTGTTGAAAGTTAGGGTTTGTGACTAATCCGAAACTAGTCCCGTGAGACTTAAGTAAAGTTTAATGAAGATGCTATTCTCTTGTTACTGAAGTTAAGGAAGAGCTACAGGTTTGTAATCTTGTGTATCAGGTCAGCTACAATATTAGAGCTATGCTTTTGTCTTAGTTTTTAGGCTTATGCTTATGTTGTTATGGTACATTCTTGAGGCACGTCTTGATGATGATGGTACATGATATGGTACACCTTTGTGATGATATGATGCATTGTTAGAAGTATATCTTGGCTATATTGGTATATGGTTTGGTATATTCCATGGTGATGTTATCACATACTTGAGGCACATTGTTGAGACATTAGCACATCTTGGATACTTAGCATATGGTATGGTACGTGTTCTAGTAAATGGTTGGTGTACATGGTATGGTGATAGTTTTGATATCCATGTGAGTGGATCTGGTTATGGTTGGTTGATGTGATAGTGACAATGACAGGTTAGTTGATGTGACAGTGGTAGTCACAAGTTGATGTGACAGTGATAGTGACATGTTGGTTGATGTGACAGTGAGAATGGCAGGTTAGTTGATGTGATAGTGGTAGTCACATGTTGATGTGACAGTGACCATGAAAGTGGTAGGTTGATGTACTGGTGACATTGATAGTGACAGTGACAAGTTTGTTGATGTGATAGTGGTAGTCACATGTTGATGTGACAATGATAGTGACATGTTGGTTGATATGGCAATGACAGTGACAGGTTGGTTGATGTGGCAGTGGTAGTGACAGGTTGGTTGATGTATTGGTGACATTGGCAGTGACAGTATCAGTGGTAGTGACAGTGAATCTACACTTATATTTCAGGTTGGCAGGATGGGGTAAGGAAAGGGGCTTGTAGCCTCCTTCTGTTTGGTTCGAGAGAACTTAGAGAGTTGGTGCTTGTAAACCAGGGGGTCGTAGCCTCCTTCCGGTTGGTACTGGAGAACTTATGGACTTGGTGCTTCCTTCAGGTTGGTGCCTGTAAATCAGAGGGTTCGTGACTCCTTCCAGTTGGTACTGGAGAGTTCAGAAGTTGGTGCTTCCTATGATTATATTCTTGATATATATAAGAAACCATTCTGTGGTTTTCTCCGATTTGGGATTTACTTTAATTATGTTATACTATGCATCTGATGTGACATTGTTGAATGATACTACTTTTGGTTATATACTTATGATATATTGAATGTAATCATAAATAATATAGTGTTGATAAATTTGAAGATTATATGTTGTGATTTAAAGTGGTAAAAAATGCTCATACTGATTCACCCTCTCCTCTCCATATTCCAACACATACTTTCCCTAGCACTTTAGTGCTATCCATTAGATATACACTTCAAGGGAGTCATTTTAGCTTTAATTATCCACTCTAATATTAACAATTCTATATTGTTGTGATTATAATTTCTGACGTGTATTCATCATTCACATCCTATCTTATTAATATAATGGTGCAATACTTCTACAATTCCTTAAAATGACATACGTCATTATCCTAATCATTTACCTTTAATTAGAAAAAAATTCTTTCCAATAAATATTAACCATATTTAAACCTTAAAATAACTATAATCAAGTTTCTTCTAGTTTTTTTTTATCCCTTATTCTATTTAATTTCAATGTAATACTTCTTACTACATTATTATTATTATTAATATTTCACATTAAAAACCAAACTAACCCAATTAAACCATTACTTACTATTCCTTCAACAAATACAATCATAATCAATCATAATGTTACATTCTGTTTTAATTATTTAAAAACAACACTACTAATTACTTTATTATAATTTAATACAATCATAATATTACATTCTTATTTAATTATTTAAGAACAACACTAGTAATTACTTTGTTGTAATTTAATATAATGTAAGTTTCATAAATCATTTTAAATTATATTTTGAATTTTATTTCTATAATGT
>ML852741.1:29451-41529 GCA_009831015.1 Picea engelmannii | reverse complement strand
GGAGGAAACTACCGGCTGAAGATTCCACTTGGGAAGATGAGTCTTTTATACAGAAGCATCCAGAGTTACTCAAGCATTGCAGACAACACTTGTCTCAAGGGGAGGGGCATGTTAATCCCTAATATTGGCTCATTACCCCTTAAGCCATAATAGATAAGAATAGAGGCAGGAGAATTTGTTTTGACTGTGAATGAAGATAAGTCTTGTCCTATCAATCCTTTGGTTGTGCACGCATTTTATGCCAAGGGTAACATGGTAAGTATTGCTACAACGATCCCAATAGATATCTCCAGAACCCCTGGCCTTGTGAAGAATGTTTTCGTCAAAGTAGACTGCTCCCCTGAAGACATTCGAACTTATACTGAGTTATTTAAGGAATTTTGCGACGTTTTTTACTTGTCTTATGAGGAAATGCCAGGAATTGACCCAAGAATTGTCTAGCATGAAATAACGACTTATCTTGATTCCAAGCCGGTCTGACAGAAGCCTCATTCAGTGAATCCTCGAAAAGTGACAACAATTAAAGCTGAAGTAGAAAAACTGCTTAAATTCGATTTTATCTACCCCGTGCAATTGCAGAATGGGTGTCAAACCCGTTTCTGGTTAACAACAAATAGGGTATGATTCGCGTGTGTATGGAATTATGTGATTTGAATAAGGCCTATTCGAAAGATAATTTTCCCACCATGTTCATCGATCAGATTGTCGATGAATGCGCTCACTGCAAGGTATGTTCATTCATGGATGGTTTCTCGGGGTATAACCAAATTCAGATCAAACCCGAAGATTTATTTGTCCTAGGGGCACGTCCATGTATGGTAAGATTCCTTTTATCCCGAAGAATTTTGGAGCCACTTTTCAGTGGGCCATGTCATTTTATTTTCATGACCTTAGACATATAGTCAAGGCATATCTTGATGATCTACCATCATGCTCTCGCAGGAGATATGATCATCCCTCTCATCTTCAACTATTCTTTGAGCGATGTCGCTACTATCAGATTCACTTAAATCCCAACAAGTTCAGTTTTTACGTGACATCAAGTAGTCTCTTAGGTTTCATTGTTTCAAAAACAGGGATTATGTTCGATCCTCTCAAGTTTGAGGCGATAGCTTATTTTCCTCCCTCGTGCACAATACCCCAGCTTCAGAGTTTATAGGGGAAAGTGAAATTTCTTCGGTGTTTTGTCGTGAATTACGCTGAGATCACTAAAGGTTTTATGTGTCTCTTGAAAAAGGGAGTCCCATTCTATTGGTATGAAGTTTCTTAGTGCTCCTTTGAATCGTTGAAATGTGCCCTGACCTCTCCCCCTCTCCTTCGGCCTCCCGATTATAACAGAGATTTCTTGTTGTATTTGGTTGCTTCGAAGTCGACCATCAGCATGGTATTGGTTCAAGAGGGCAATATGCTCAAGGAGCATGTTATTTATTACCTTATTAAAGGCCTGGTTGGGTTGGAACTCAACTATTATCACATTGAGAAGCTTCTTTTGGCAACAGTGCATGTTATCCAACGGTTTTGTCACTACATTTTTCTTCGCAAGACCATCGTCATTGTCATTGTGAACCCTTTCCAATATGTGTTAACACAAGGGATTATTGGTAGAAATATTAGTAGATGGATTGTGATCCTCCAGGAATTTGACTTGGATTTTGTTTCCACAAAATCCAAAAATTTGTTGGTCTTTGTTGAACTTATTTCAGAACTTCCGATCGATTCTAGTGATATCGTGCTCGAATAATCACCTATCAAAGGAGATATTTGTCTAATCACATCTTCGGACCCCTGGTATCGATATATACTAGTCTATATCCATACTTTGAAGTGCTCCACTTCTACTTCCTGTGATGAGCGTCGACAAATTCACCATTAGGAATGAAACTATCTCATACCCGATGACACTTTGTATCATTGAGGTGTAGATTGCATTCTTAATCGGTGCCTTATCCATGAAGAAGCATAGCTCATTTTGAACGACTGTCACACTAGATTATGTGGTGGTCATTTGTCTAGGTTGGAAACAACCCAAAATATTCTACATGCAGGTTACTTCTGGCCCTTATTAATCAAGGATTGTGTAGAGACGATCAAGAAGTGCCACCTGTGCCAGATCTTCTCTTGGAATATGCATGCAAATCCTGCTCTATGGTTCCTGTCACTGTTGTTTCTCCTTTCACCAAGTGGGGGATTGATTTCACTACATGTCACCTAGCTTCAACCAAAGGGCATTGTTACATCATCGTATTAGTAGACTACTTCACAAAGTGGGTCGAGGATATGCCAACATTTAACAATGATGGATAAACAACGGTTATTTTCATCTTTAATCAGATAGTAGAAAGGTTCGACATCCCAAAGGATATTGTCACTGACCATGGAAGTCACTTCCACAACAAAATGATGACTGAGTTAACATCAAATCTTGGGTTGAGGCAATAAAATTAGTCACCTTATTACCCTCAAGTGAATGGTCAAGTTGAAGATGTGAATAAGTCTCTCAAGACTATTCTTCAGTGGACGATCAATTCTACCAACTCAAATTTCCATTTGATGTTGTTCTCATCATTATGGGCATACCGAAAATATGTGAATACTGCCACCGGTTTCTCACCTTTTCAACTCATATACAGGTTGTAAGTAGTCTTACCTATTGAGTGTCAGATCCCTTCTTTAAAGTTGGCAGTGGAATTACTATCAGACACTTCACCACTTGAGGAATGCCTACTATATCTCGAGAAACTCAATGAGTAGTGTTTTGATGCAGCCTCGACCAATGAGGCTCATAAGAAATGAGTCAAATGTTAGTATGATCGGTCCATTCATCCTCAGATTTTATCCGAAGGCGATCTTGTCCTAATCTATGATCAAGAAAAAGATCCCCTGGGGGCAAGCAACTTCAAAACCATGGGGTTCAGATCATTCATTGTGAAATAGGTCTTGAATAAAGGTGCTTACCATTTGGTTGAATTTAAAGGAAATTCCTTGGTGGAGCCTAGAAATGGGCTCTACATCAAGAAGTATTACTCTTAGGTTGGTCACCTAGGTGACTTCTTGTACATATGTATATTTTCTTATACAGTTTTTGTCTTTTTGTTTTGTGTACGTGTAGTTATTTACATCTTATTTTTCACTATGGTAGATGCCAAGTGAATCAGAGGTGTATTCTGGGTTCGTGGATGACGTTAGCCAACACACTCAGAGACTTGCTTCCACAGCTTGGGTGATTTTCACACCTAGAGGATAATTTCTATCTTCCGGAGGTATTTTTATAGGTGACACTACAAACAATGTCACCAAGTACAACGCAGTGATAGAGTTGCTTCATGACGAGTTTGTCACATGGCATTTCACACCTTTGTGTGTACCTAGATGCTCAACTAGTTGTGTCCTAGTTAAATGGAGTTTACTGCGTGTACAATCCCACCTTTCACCAACGTTTCCTTAGGGTACGTCTCTTAGAACGTTACTTTGATTACATTACATATATCCATGTTTCTAGGAGATTTAATCATATGATAGATACTCTAGCTAATCAAATATTAAATTGGCATATTGCACACACATAGAAAGAGAAGCACACACATACACATGTACATACATTTGTAAAAAATGTGATCCATAAGACAAAAAGATGTGTGTGTATATATATATATATATATTTATTTATTTATTTATTTATTTATATAAACGTGTCACAAGTACATAGGTGGGCATGAACGCCTAAAAAATAATGTTTAGTATACATCGCTAGGCTTATATCCTCAAAAATACATGTAAAAAAGGTGCCCTCTATTGATATCCAATAAGAAGATCCTAGTGAAAATTGTGCACCTACACTAGGATGGAGCCTCAGGCTATTTTTAGGTGGAAGCCTATTTTTAGATGATGAGCAAATTCTATTTATAGATGATGTCTATTTATAGATGGTGAGCGAATTCTATTTATATATGTACTTGTGACAATAAATATTAGTCTATTCTCAATGAGCACCTAGAAATAGTTAATTGAAGTGGAAAATCAGTTAGCTATAGGAAATTTGAGTTCAAAGGTTGACTGGTGGGACATGCAAGTTGAATTAGTTGTAACTCAGTAATTCGAAGTTGTAACAGAGTTATATGTGTAGTTGTGTGAGTTGTAAAGTAGTTTAACTCAGTTAAGTGAGTTAAGCTCAGTTGTACTAGTTGTAATTGAACTTACACTAGTGAGAGATCATTGAATTAATTATTAATTAATTCACAATCAGTGATCTCACATCCAACTGAGGATTTACCACTGTTAACTACATGCATGTCAGACCCAGTGGAGACCCAGTTGAGATAATAGGTGAAAGGGATAGTTTGACTATCAGTTGTGACATTAGTGATTGCACTCATGAAACCACACACACATTGGATGTGCCCATGAGGAATGCTTAACCTAGGTAAGAGGAATTCATTCATTGCAGGGATTTCCATTAGCAGGGATTGCACAGAGGAGGCAGGTTGTCTGGAAGCAGTAAATTGGCACATGAATTTGTCAATTTTTGTATGACAGTGTGAGATGATTGTATATTGTAATGAGAGCTCTTGGATTAGAGTTTTGTATAATATTGTTTCATGATCCATGATACATACATAATATATGATAGTGGGGTTTTTATCTTTATGCTTTCTCAGTAAAAACATCTGTGTTATGTGTGATTCATCTTTCTTATTGATATTGCAATTGGTGATCATGTTTTAAATTACATAAGAATATTTGTAGAAGTGATTATGTATTTAACAGTGGAATATAATTGTTAGATCAAGAGAATCTAGGCAATACATAATTTGTATTAAAATTTCTACATGGTATCAGAGTGCAAAAGATTGCAAAAGATGAGTTTGTGATTGGAAAGAATTCGAATTTGCAGAAAGACTTTCTCGGTGCTACATTTGATTCAAGATCCAAATGGCTTTCAATGGCTTGAGGTTAGAGTATGCACTCGAGGGAAGCTCAAACTACATTGCTTGGAAGGATAGGATGGAGGCAGTACTCGAAGACAATGGCTTGAAGGAATTCATTAACAAAGATGTTCCTAAGCCAAATGCTTGTTGGACCTTGACCAAGTTTTGAGGATCCTTGGTCATGTTTGACCTATTTTTGGGATTTTGACAGGCTGTCGAAGGTGGAGCGCAAGACAAAGTGGAGATCATGGGATCTTGACCCCTTTTTAGGTATTTTTTGGGTTTTGGGCTTATGTAATGGGTATGGGGATGTCGACCCATGGGTTTACCCATGATTAGGCCTATTTTGTAATGCATAAATAGAAGTCTAGGCGATGTAAGAAATAGTGAATAGTGAATAGTGACTAGTAGTGACTAGTCTGTTGCAAGTGTGCAAAGTGTTGAGTGCTAATTTCTTTGTGCATACTATGTGAGGCTTGCAGAGCTAAGTGAAAGTGATTGTAAGAGACTGTGGAAGGCTTTGTGCTATAACTCAAGGAAGGAGGATCTAGCGAGGTCTGCAAATATCATGTCCTCTGCGGAGTTGATTTTGAGGCTTTGTGCATGTAAGAAGACTGAAAGAAGCTAATAAAGAAGACAAAGAGTTGGTGGATGTAGCCCCAGGGTGTGGGTGAACCACGTATATTCTGTGTTGTGAATGCTTTGTGCTTTTGGTTATTCTTTTATTTATGTGATTCAATGCTTAGTGCAATGTTAGGTGATAGATGAATCTGATATGATAGTTTGGTGTTGAATAATGTGAATGAATGCTAGATATGATCTCTATTTATGCTTAGTGATTGAATCTATTAGATCTATGTGAATGTTGTGCCGATCTATTGTTAGGGTTTAGCTGCGATATGAACTAAGTTGAATATTAACGAACTGTAATAACTAAGTTCTCTATTAAGGTGTTACAATCACATATCTATGTCCCCACTAAGGTTGCAGACACTGGAGTCCTGCAACCACCCCTGCTTCTACATCGGGTGAGACTTCATCTTCTTCACAGGTGTTGCCGAAAGGGCTAATAGTTAGTGTTTTGTTGGTGCATTGTTGTAGCATTGAACCCTAGGTCTGCCCCTGTGCCAACAAATGGTTCTATTTCTAGGAACTGAAACTGTGATTGTTGGGAACTGAGGAAAAGAAAGAAATCTTTCTGCATAGATCTGTTGCTTGACTTCCGAAGCTCTGTGCTAAGGAAGGAGGCAAATCTGAGGAAAAGAGGTAAGATCTGAACACTTTTTTCTCTGATAGAGGTAAGAATAGTGAAAAGTTTTAGATATGGAAGCTTTGTGCTTTGTCGAAAGTAAGATAAGTGGAAATGTTTGTTTAAAGAATATGGATCTAGGTATGTTTGATAAATTTTGTCCTAGCCTAAAAACTAGGGAGAAACTAGAAGAAATAATATTTGATATGAGTAGATATGATAAGAATAGTGAAAGATATGTTATTCCTATGCATAGAAAGATTGTTTGGACTAACAAATGGATGTAAGATTCTAGAAAGAATTTTTTGCAGGTTAGCTACCATGATCCTAGTGCATAGTACAAGAAAGGATGGGGATCATTTAAGAGAAAGAGAGGATTAAATATTTGTTATAGTTGCAGAAGACCGAAACATCTTTCTATGGAATGCCCTGATATCAGACCCAATTGTCTTTGTTGTAAAGCTATGGATCATGAAGTTTTGGATTTCCCTAGAATGATTGCTAAACTCAAAAGAATGAATATGAAACAAGAATACCATGAGAAATTTCAAGACACTAAGACCATGACAGAACCCTAGAAAGAATCATAAATTGTATTGCTACAAATGAAAGAAACTCTGAATGACCACCGAAATATCAACTTATCATAGATCTTCAAATAAAAAGAGTACATAGAAGAAAGAATATGAGACTTTGACATTGACTGTGTTCTGGATGAAGAGACATGGGTGAATATGATGACAGAAAGAACTTGGGAAACTTTAGGAAAGCCTGCTATGATTCCTTCAATGGTGGGAATAGGATTATTTAGAGGAAAGTTGATAACCCTATGTGGAAGACTTACCCAGATATCTATGAGTGCTCATGGAACTTCAACAGAAGAAGATTTTGAGGTTGTTAAATTTATTGAGAATAGTGCCCCATTTTCTATATTACTAGGAAAACCTTGGATTGAAAGGAATCAGGCCATAAGGAAAGAAGAAGTCTTAGATTAGAAGAAGCAATAATTAAAAGATTTCATGACTAGGTGGATCGCACACTTGATTGTAGAACAGGAGAACATATCGAAGTTATTTAGAACCAAAAACTTGGATGTTGAAGTTGAAAGAACACAAGAAGACTCATAGAAGACTAAAGCACCTACCCCTGATAGAGAAGAAGTATTGCCCCTAAATCCTAGGAAAGAATATCAACAGTGCAAAGTTACTATGCCAATAGGAGATAAGAATCAGAATGGAAAGAGGAGTGTCGAGACGAAGCTCATTGGAAAAAAAGATAGAAAAATAAGTAAGAAGAGATCAAAGATTGAAAAGTTACAGAAGGTTCTAGAGGGAACTTTGCAGAAGGAAAATTTGCAAAACTGGAACTTCGTCGGGATAGCAGAACAACACCACATGGAATTTCTCCATGGAGAAGTAATATATCCATTGGAAACAGTATAACAGTTAGAATGACACCTCGAATGGGTAGAACGACATTTATGGTCAGAAAGCTCGCCATCAGACCGTTGGGACCATGCCATAATGGACAAAACTAAATTAATGAAGGATTCTCGCCCGTTGGAGAGATATGTTGCCTAGTTATCTACTTATTCCATTGAGCCTTGCACCAAGAACACTTTTTCCAAATGTGATTATCTGAGCCCACAGATCAATTGATTTCGCATAGTGATCATCGAGCTATCACCATCTGTCTTGTTGCATTTTTTAGTTACTCTTCAAACCCGAGATATTCAACCACGAGCATGTATGTCCGAAGAACTTAGCACAGTCAAAGAGTCTGTGAAGGAGGTACTCATCGACCTCATGACTGAAAGATAAATGTCTATGTCTGTGGGTGTAAAAGCATCATCGAAGAGAGGAGGACAAGCCTCTTCATTGTCTACTCAAGGATCTAGACCATCCTGAGTCATCACAGAAAATAAAACCAAGCACAGAGATGACCTAGCAAATGCGAAGCTAATACCAACCATATTACTCAACTACATCCTACCTCTGGTCAGCGCAGTGAGTCGCGATAGTGTGCCAAGAGATTTTGATTACACCATGGTTACTTCGTACCTCCTGAAGGGGATACACATAGTTAGAGTGCAGCAGGACAAGATCGCAAAGTTGAAGTTCAGCGACTTCAACCTAGGAGACCACAAGAACCATAGTATGCTCACCCCGTATAAATACTTGACCGGGATGAAGGGGAAGAACATGATCATGGCTACAAGTTCCACTTTAGCTAGCTCATGATCCTCATTGTTCTTATTTCTTGGGATATGTCGGAAGGTGCGACCTTCCCAGACATTGAGCCACTCAAATTGCTTGCTACGAAGTTCACCACGCTCTGGTACTCAAGCAATATGGGAAAGCAGTGGAAGTCAAATGCAGTCTTTCAGACATATTATCTCCAACTGAAGAGGGCTATCTAAGATGAACCTCGCATGATGCCAAACACCCTACAGTGGTTTTGACCCTTCATGAAGTTTCGTGTAGATCAACACTTCATCTATATCACTGTGTGAGTAGACAAGCATAAGGAGGAGCTTCAGTCATACTACAAGCTCATAGAAGAGGACCTCAAGGAGATTACTAAGGACTGGTCAGTAGACCTCCTTATCACCACTAATCCTATAGATATGTCTAACCCCGAACTTGACAGCTCAGAGGCCACTCACAAAGAACATGACACACCCAGAACCAGCAGAAGGAAGAAGACTGCAGAATTCCAAGACTTAAGCAGTGCATAAAAAAAAACTGCTTCAGTATCACCTGGTTGAGGGGGTGATGAAGAAGTAGAAGAGATAAATGGAAAAGAAGATGAATAGAAGCAAGGTGAAGGAAAACCTCCTAGAGATGAGGATGATCCCTTGAAGAAGAGGAAGGTTTCTTCCTTGAAACCCTCTTCCCAAAAGAAATCCAGAGCCACCTTGACCAAGATGCAGACTATGCTCATTTTCAATGACTTTGACTTCATCATTGCAGCTATAAACAATGCCTCACAGGAAATCTTGTAGAAACACGAAGCCAAGTAGGAGGAGATTTACGACAGAATCGAGGTTGACCTCCGAGGGGTACAACATGCTCTTCAGTCTAGTCATGTAGTGTCCACTATGCCCCTAGCGTCGAAAGAACCAGAGTTGGGAGATGAGCCAGCCCAACTCTGCCGACTAGCTGATGCGATCGAAGCTCACCTTTGTCGTGCACAAGAAGAAACAGAACAAGCCACCTAGGCCTTGAAGAAAGTGCAAGAAGTAGTCATAGAATAACACCGATTTGAGGAGAAGGAGAAGGTTTCTCTCCAGACAAAGTTTGAAGAGGAGAAAGCAAAAATTCAGCAAGAAAAATAAGAGTTTCTCACATAACAACTCGAAGTGAAAGAAGCACTCAACATAGAACTTCACTCTGAGATAGAATTAGAGCCAAAGGCATAAGAACGAGTCAAGAATCAAGTAGAAAAACTAGTAGAAGCTATCCAACAGCTACAACAAAGAATAGTATACTTAGAGCTCCGCACAGTGCTCGACACCCCACAGTATGTGAGAGATCAAAGAGATGCAATTGCTCGAAGCACAATTTAGATAATAAAGGCCCTTGCCATGGAATGTAAACAACTAAGTGATCGCAATGCCTAGATGTATGAGAGACTCACTGAGAATCCAGAACTGAAGTCACTGGAGTCACAACTCTAGGAGGCGAAGTAGCAAGAAGGAACAATATAGGCGCAATTGAAGCCCCTATCAATTATTGAAAGGATGAAGCAATCCCAAGAGCAATGCACTGCTCAACAACAGGTCCACACCATTCATAGAATAGTCATGGAAGTGACTCAAAGGATCCAACCTATACAGGATGAGGCTTTCCAACTGTTCTTAGAGATTGAAGGTCGAGGAGCAGAACTGGAGAAAGTTGTCACTACGGCTGAACAACGCTTAGAGGGACATTTCAACGAAGCTATTATCCAAGAGTTCGTTGAGAAGGAGGCCATGGCACAACAACAAGTCAAAGTAGCTTGAGCCAAGCTCGAGGCTTTTGAGGCATAATTACCCATATCAGAGTAACTCGGGATGAGTTACAGGTGAGTGTTGGGGGCATGTTTTCCCTTGACCAAGTTTTGGGGATCCTTGGTCATGTTTGACCTTTTTTGGGGACTTCGATAGGCTGTCAAAGGTGGAGCGCAAGACAAAGTGTAGATCATGGGATCTTGGCCCCTTTTTAGGGCCTTTTTGGGTTTTGGTCTTATGTATTGGGTATGGGGATGTCGTCCCATGGGTTTACCCGTGCTTAGGCCTATTTTGTAATGTATAAATAGAAGTCTAGGCGATGTAAGAAATAGTGAATAGTGAATAGTGACTAGTAGTGACTAGTCTGTTGCAAGTGTGCTAAGTGTTGAGTGTTAATTTCTTTGTGCAGACTATGTGAGGCTTGCAGAGCTAAGTGCAAGTGACTATAAGAGACTGTGGAAGGCTTTGTGCTATAACTCAAGGAAGGAGGATCTAGCGAGGTGCACAAATATCCTTTCCTCTGTAGAGTTGATTTTGAGGCTTTGTGCATGTAAGAAGTGTGAAAGAAGCTAATAAAGAAGACGAAGAGTTGGTGGACGTAGCCCCAGGGTGGAGGTGAACCACATATATTCTTTGTTGTGAATGCTTTGTGCTTTTGGTTTTTCTTTTGTTTATGTGATTCAATGCTTAGTGTGATGTTAGGTGATAGATGAATCTGATATGATAGTTTAGTGTTGAATAATGTTAATGAATGCTAGATCTGATCTCTATTTATGCTTAGTGCTTAAACCTATTGGATTTGTGTGAATGTTGCGCCGATATATTGTTAGGGTTTAGCTGCGTTGTGAACTAAGTTGAATATTAACAAACTGTAATAACTAAGTTCTCTATTAAGGTGTTACAATCATAGATCTGTGTCCTAGCTAAGGTTGCAGACACTGGAGTCATGTAACCATCCCTACTTCTACCTCGGGTGAGACTTCATCTGCTTCATAGGTGTTTCTGAAAGGTCCGATAGTTAGGGTTTTGTTGGTGCGTTGTTGTAGCCTTGAACCCTGGGTCTGCCCCTATGCCAACAATGTTGCCGATGCTGCAAATATTGATGCATACAAAAAGAAAATGGAAAAGGCGAGAAGGATCCTGTTAGAGGGAGTACGATACCACATTGTCTCAAACCTCCATGGGAAAGCCACACCATATGCAATGTGGAATAATTTGGCAGATCTATTCCAAAACAGCAACGACCATAGGAAATTGGCACTCAAAGATAAACTCAGGAAGATCAAGATGGAGAAGGGCGACTCCATTTCAAAATATCTCACAAGGTTTTTCCAATGTTGGGATGATCTGGGAAGTGTGGTCATAATAGTTACTGATGATGATTTGGTGAGCTTGGCTCTCCTAGGACTTCCCAAGATTTGGCATAGTTATCAAGAATCTATCAATGGAAGGGAAAAATTTCCAGATTGGGAATGACTATGGTTAGTTCTAGTGCAGGAGGAGTTCAGGCGAAACACTAGAGATGGATCTTCATCAAAGCATGATGATGAAGAGAATTATGCATTGGCTACCAAGCCAAGGAAAGGGAAGGGGAAGAAATTCCATTCAAAATATAATTCTAAAGGCAAGAAGTTGGATTTGTCTAAAGTGAAGTGTTTTCATTATCATGAACATGGGCATCTCGCTACTAACTATCCACAGAAGAAGAAGAACAAGAAGGTTGTTGGAGTTGGAGCCGGTGAGGCCCTTTCCTCACAATTTGAATTTGACTTCTCCTTGATCGCATGCATGGTGTCAAGTGCATTGGGATCTGTGTGGTATTTGGATAGTGGTGCTTCCTTCCACATAACGGGAGATAAGGATCTTTTCAGTGACTTGGAGGAGAGAGATCTAAAAATGCATATAGAGATGGG